>CABFVX010001607.1:0-18868 GCA_902151425.1 Timema shepardi | reverse complement strand
AAAAAAGGGGGGTGAGGAAAAAAAAAATGGATCCTTATTTCAGTAAAAGGAGGGGTTTTTTGGAAATGGAAGTAGGTTAAAAAAATAATGTTTTTTTTTTCAAATTTTTTTTTTTTTTTTTTTGTTAATCCAAACTCCAAAAGTAGGCTTTTCATTTGTGTCTGTCCCTCTAGTTTCCTTTATGTCCCTCTAGTTTTCTGCCTGTCCCTCTGGTTTCCTGTACATGAGGCCACAGCTGAGACTTTGATATATATTACAAACAAGGTATTTATATGGTTATATTATCAGACCTACTTTAAAAAATTATAATTCTGATTCCGGCTCCAAGATAAATGGTTTACTAATGACGGGTTTCTGAATGTATAAAAGTGACTAGAGATTTTTATTTATGTATATCTGGTGAGAGTTTTACATGGTAAATATCACTATACATGTTTTACAGAGAAAAAAATAATTTACGTGGAACTTACTGATTAATGATTCATGAAAATATAAGATAGTCTTTAGACTATGTTTAAAATTGAGATTTAGAAATTATTTTGCATGGTTTACATCAGGTGTCTGCAACCTTTTTGGGCCCCTGGATGACTTGCAGACCTAATAAAGGTTGCGCGATCATCCATCATTTCTACAGGCTGTGTTTACATTTTTTGTCCATACATCTTATCCTTAATGTCAATATTTCCTCAAATTCTTGTGTCCCCTAATCTTCCTAGAGTATATGCAATAAACATTTTCCTATTCAACTACTTGGATTTCTTATAAGCTCTCCAATTATTACCGATTAAAGCTATTTTGGTCACAATTGACATGTGTTTGATAGTTCTTGATACAGTTGTGAGTCTGGACTCACTTTCAACGATGTTAAAGTTTCCACGTGATCGTCTGAAAATATCCGTGAGCCCAACCTCTGGTCTATACTTTATAAAACTGTGTACTTGTTTTCGAATAAAAACTTATCCAAGGGCAGCTTACTGATACTATATTTTTGGAAATTTGTTCTATTCTATAAGGAATTATGCACAATTATTTTGTTGTATCATTTATTTAGTTCAGACAATTAAAGTCGAACGTACAGATACTATATAGCACAAGAGTATTTGTAGGACACTAAACAAACCATATTACATATATAATATGCTTGGATTTTTTAAAATACCAATATGAAGATTAAAATGGTTATCGAAACTTTCAATGGAACTAGTCAAATTGATTAGATCAGCTTGGTTGGTACCATCTAAAAAAATTGTCTTGTGAATCTAAATAATGTATTTACTAGCCTCTTAATTTATTTGTTGTATATTTCATTCACATTACGAGTGTATCTAGTTTATAATTGTCTGAAAATGTGCTACATTACTCAGGTTTAAAGAAAGATGTAAGAAAATCCAAAATACTTACCTACTTACTTACTTAGCACAACGTCTTACTACCCATTTGAGCTATACGCTCAAGTACTAATTACACTAGTGGATTAGGAATTGAGAAGGTTGAATATAGATGAAGCTAACCCGCATTTGCGTAGAGGGAGCCGAAAACCCGTTTGGGAAAAAGCACCCCTGTTCACCCGAGCGAAATTCGAACCTCGATCTCCCCGTCCTCTGCAGTCTAGCCCAACATGAATCTAGCGCGTTAGCTAACTACACCAACGAGGTAGGTAGCAAATCTAAAAATAATCCTTTTTAGTGATAATCCTTGCTATAAATCTTTGTATTAATGTGTGGTGGTCTCCTCATAGAATCTTGAGATATTTACTAATTAGAATGGTAGATATATTTATTGATATTTGGGGAAATCTTTAGAAATATTATTTTTATAAGAGAGGTCCAATATAAAATTAACGTATTATATCGATTTTGTTTTACTGTAACAATATATAAAGGGAAGTAAAAGTATTTAATCACAATATTTATAGTGCAAGACGAAAAACAGTCATACATTTATGTATAACTTGAACGGGTAGTATGACGTGGTGATCAAAAATAAGTTTAAAATTAACTTAGTGCCTAAAAAATAAAAAGTAATTTGATAAATTATAGTAAAGATAATCCCAGAAAATGTATACTGTATAGGTTAGTAATTGAGATACACATTAATCATAAATTATTTTAATTCATTTTTTATTTAAATTTCCTTTATCATAAGTCTGAACACCAGTCGCAAGACTTTTAACACAAGCCAGCGTTGGAAAATACATAGGAAAAGAAAATATAGATAACATAGGAAAACAATAACTATCCAATGGCTAAACAACAATTTAAATTATTAAATTGAGACACTAAAATGATACAATGCGGTATAGTGGTTGAAATATATACAAAAAATGTGAATCATTTTGTGTGAAACTAATCGAAAATGAAAGTATTTAAAAATATATTAATACAGAACATATTTTTTTAAAGTCTTTAATTGTAAAGAAATTCCTTAAAAAGCTGAGTTTGGCTATTCTTTTATGATAAAAGTCAAAATCGGCAAATTAGAATGTGTGCTACGAATACAACAGTAAAGAAGGCTGAGCTAGTAAGCAATTGGTAAAAAAAAAGTTTTAGAAAGGCCCGAGAATATTGAATACCTATAAGTTCAAGGGCAAATTTAAAATAAGTTCTGCTATTGAAAATATTAAAACCAAAAGATCATCACAATAGAGTATATGCAAAAAGAGAGTTTGGAGCCCTAAAAGGTTTCGAATTCTTTCATTAACATGATAGACCCGGCTACAAAGGAATTTGTCATAGCAAGTAGCATTAAAATTACGTTTTACATTATCCATTCAGGGAGTCAGTTAAGGTAATGGAATTCAAAGATACACGAGAATATTCAAGCTTAGATCTTACCAAGGTGTAAGAAAGGATTATACCCAAGAAAATCCACTAAATTCATGACAGTAGATAAATATATATATATAAATATTTTTAAAAAAAGCCATGTAGATTGTCCTATATTTTGTTTTTTAAATTGTGAAAAGTATATTCATGTATTGTTTTCCATAATAACTTAGAGTAATTATTTAGGAGTGAAATAGGTAGGTATTTTGTTACAAATATTTGTTTTATCCCTTTTTATGAATAGGTACAGCAATAAATTGCTTATAAGCCAGGGGAAAAGATTCATTTGACAGGCTTTGGTCGAAAATCTAATAGCTATATCAGCATCCACAGGCATAGAGTAGCATGGTTACAACGACACATTAGTTTCAATCACAGGGTAGGGTGTTACAGGTAGGGAAGAGTTATAGTCGGATTGAAAATAAGTCCCAAATTAATTCGCTATTAATAGAGAACCTGTGATAATAACACCATTAATATCTATATTCTACAGTTATAATTTACTCACTTGATTATTTTTAACATATTTCCAGATATCCTTACGATATCTTAATAATAATAATAATAATAACAATAAAATATAACAAACTATATTCCATTCACGGTAGGAATTACTCTCTGAAAGGTCTTTTTTCCTACCAATATCCTACTATATAGTAGATTTATGGTAGGGAAAAAGGACTTTCTGAAGTCAATTCCTACCGTGAATGGAATATATAAAATAATTATACACATAATAATACTATAACTGTAATTATAATATTATAATAAAATTAGTAATACATTATTTATTTGAGGTATTTATCGTGCACTTTCTGAAACGATTGATTATATCAGCGAACGACTTATAAACTAACTTAAATCTAGAATATACACAACAACCAGCCCCCAAATGTTAATTCTTTACTGTGAAAGAGGAAACCCCAAATTTCACAGATTATAAAAACCGTATTTGACAAAAATTCACCATTACCATAACTTTTTATAAAAACGACAATAAAGTTAAATATGGTATCAAGGTCAAGGTGCTACAATCAACAGCCGAATTAATCTCTACATTTGTATCCCAACTCATGAATGAATTCCTGGTACAAGGCTGAGTACATAAACTCTGGAAAAAGAATGACGTAGTCTTTCATAGTATGGGAGAAGACAAGGACCTTCTACTTTCAAAATAATACCGTCCTATATGTATTTTGCGTGTGGCAAGGTTCAAGAGAAGGTACTTTATGCAATATTATTAAAATATAGGGAAATCAATTGTATGCCTCAAAGTCAATATGGATTTAGGAAGAGAATATATAAAGACCATGCAATAAGTATGGCTATGAATATCATATACAACTCACAGGAGAAATATATCATCGGGGCATTCGATAACCTGTGGTGACATAACATCTTCAAGAGACTCCAAAATATCGGACGTCCTGGGCAGCTAAATTACAGATTCCTGGACTATAGTAAAGGTAGATATACAACACAGACGCTCAGGAGTACCCCTAAACAAGGTACTGATCAGGGGGTGTACCCAAGGGTCAGTGAGTAGACAAACTTTTTGGGACGTGGGATTGGAAGCAAAGTTGCTTGAGATGGCGTCTCTCTGGGACAACGGGATTTGTGGCCTTCGCGGACGATAGTTTTTTAGTAAACAAAGGAAGATCAAGAGTGGAATTCGATACTAAAAGTAACTATGTACTAAATTATCAAACTGAATGGTGCAAGAGATATAAACTAAAACTAGCACTCGCAAAGACCACTAATATGATTTTTAGGTGGGTGCTCCTGAGAAATCGATGAATGAATGAACAAACGATGGACCGGTTCCTTAGCGGAGTAGAACAACAAGGTATCTGGGCCTGATATTAAATGAAAAATGGAAATTTAAGGCTCACATAAAGAAAGTCCGCAGAAAAGCCAAAGGTGCCATGAAAAAAATTGTCAGTATAGGGAAGAGGAGATTCAAACTCACTATGGGGAAGATAATGAAATATCCCGAGGTAATACTTGTATTCATTGTGGGTTACGGTGCAAGTGCATGGCGTATCGGTTAAATAATGTGGTACCGGCTGAGCGGCTGTGGAGGACTCAAAGGGTTATACTTCTGAGGCTCTTCGGGAAATAATCGACCACAACCAATGAAACGCTAAATGTCACGCTGAGAGTACACCAGTTGGACTTAAAAGTGCCTATGAGAGGCGAAATGTACTGCCTCAGAAAAAACAAACTGTAAAGTGTTGGTAAATGGCCAAGGTAGGGATATCGAATTCAGATGAGATATTACAAGATATGATGGATGAGTAGCAGGATTACTGGGTAGGGAGCATAAAGGGAAGAAGGATATTTAGAATGTTTCTGGACGTGAGGGAGAGAATGGAGCTAAGACCTCTCCAAGCCACCGAGGGCCTAGTCCACTACATCGAAGGATATGGGCCGTACAATGCGCTATTTTCAGTAGGTGACTGAGGGAGAAGGGAATGTGTGAATTTGGAGAAGAGGCAACACTGGCAAATGTGGTTTTAGAATGCCATTTAAATCAGGAATTAATAATATACCAACAACACATGCTACAAGGACACCAGGTGAACGTTATACTACCAGATTATGTTATGTAGAACCTCTTCTTCAAGGTCACGACTGCAGTCTCACTGAATTATGGATAACACTACATGGACAGACTTAGGACAGAAGGATAAAGAAGACATAGGGTCATATACGAGAGACAATGAGACGAAACAGATAGCAACGATAGTGAGGACTAAGACTAAAAGGATAGAAAAAATAGGGAAACAGGGGAACTTGGAAACTTTATAAACAATAATACTGAGATAGCACGAACATAGAAATAGCAATTCTCCTGGTCCTCTGTAAGGCATGTCGTTGAGTGGGGCCGAGCACAGGAATCTGGTACCATGCAGGGCCGGGGCTTTTCACTGACAATCTGTCAGGCACACATCAGCAAGACAAGCATTGTAGATGGAGGGTATGCTCCAGATATACGCAAGGCCTTGACGCACTTGGAGACAAGTGAAATCCAGAGCTGGAGCCAACCTAGCACCCATACACATCAGTTAGCCTGAGAGGACGGCCACTCAGTAAAAGTTACCCAGTTTGGCCAAAGAAGACCTCACAATAGGAGAGTGCCATAAAAATCCAGTAAAACTGGATATCCCCGGTTGTAAATGCAGAACAATGCACTAGTTTTAAGTCAGAATAGGGTAAATTAGAAAGGAGGCGTTGAGGTAGGTACAATTGGTTTGAATTAGGATATCTTCCTCCGGGTAATTAAAATGAAATCATAAATAAAAGAAGCTTAGAAAGTAGAATAGAACGACTCATATTACATTCTATATGATGGGTAGAGTAAATCACAGAGATTTTTTTTTTCCCTTGACATGGTTTTACCTGGGTTGCTGGAATACGTAACATTGTTTGTGCGATAGACACAGCTTGAAATCTATTTGTTCTAATATATTTTTCTTCATAATGTTTCATTTGAAAACATTAGTTAAAACGTTTTTTGTTTCATGGTTTCAAGATGTTTCGAAATGTTTTGTGTCATCCTGTGTGCACCAGGCCTCAAATTAAAACTGATTAATAATGTGTTATTTGTAATCTATTTATCTAAGATCAAGATACCTCAGCCAAGAAGTGTTGCATTTATTTCTTTTAAAACCCTGCACAAGAGTGTTCATATACACGTAAACTGAGGCTATTTTGGGATATGGGGGTATGTATTGATCAATCAAATGAAAGCGTTTCTTTTAAGGCTAGCAATGAAGTAAGTTCTTATAAATTCATGGACTATATTCTAATGAATGTAGGATAGGTGAATTTATATATGTCAACCCACAAATAAACATGGCGGCTTCTTTTTGGTAGCCTCTAATCGATACAAAACATAAAAGTTATCTTCCACTCTCTTTTTCTCTAAATTAGATATACTGTACATACTAGATCTAAAATAATTTTTAAACTCCACGATTCGCAACTAACTGGGGTAATATGCAAATATGCACCAACTGCGCTAGTGTGTACGCGATGAAGAAGATTGAAGTAAGAGGAGGTGTAGGACAATCTACATTTGCGTGGAAAGAGAGTGAGAAACCTTTTAGGAAAAAAACACCCTCGAGTTTAAATGTTTGTAACTTTAGATAGAGGGAACTTTAGGTTTCTGTGAGCTTATGTTGAAATTCTCCTATTAAGATACACATTCTACAATAAACCGTCTTTGAACAATATATAAGTGTTTCGGTGTGCCAATCACACTTTTTCTTTCCTTTATCTAAGAATGGAGACATTTACTTATAACTAATAAGATTTGTGAAACGAAATAATACACATTTTTAAAGAAACACGAGGGTATAAAAGAGCATCACATTCTGCCAAAGAGCATAAATAAAATTAATAATTTACACTTTCAGAAACATATCTAACATATAAAGGAAAGATTGTGTCCTTCCTTCCGAATTCCTTCCACATGAATTGATCTAAAACGTCTAAAAGTACTAGAAATCTGAAATTTAGAAGGCATATAGAGAGGCTCTTCTGTAAAACAAAAAATTTCACAAAAAGAGAAATTTCATTATGGGGCACAGGGAATGGAGGCCTTTTGAGGGGGTATAAAATAGAAACATTCTATTGGGGTAGGTATATAGTTGAAATTTGGTAAGAAGGTAGAGGTAATACTCCAAATTATCAAACAAGTCTTAAAATTTGAGATTTTAAAGTCGATGTTGAATAAAAGGGGAACGGGAGGTTCCAAACTTTCAAAACTAATTGTAAATACCATTTAAAAGCTGGTATTTAACTTAAATTCATCAGGAAGGTTAAGGGACCACTTAAATGACAAAAAAGTTTAATAATCCATTTTTTATGGTAATATGAGTAAATGTGAGGGGGAGGGGGGCATAAGAACAGAAAACCACAATTTTAGGTGAAAGTAAACTAAAATTTGCCTGTAATGTAGTGATATTTCTCCAAATACCTAAATAATCCTTAAATATTTGAATTTTTTTGTGGGAGTTGGTGAAATATGAGAGGAGGGGGTTTTGACAATTCCAAAACATATATAAAAACTTCTTCTTAGTGTTGTAGAAGATACAGGATATATTTGTCAGGAAGGTTTAAGAACCCCTCTCAATACCCTAAAAAAAAAAATCATAGATAAGTATTTTAAAATGATTCCAAAATGATTAAAATACAAACTCTTCCTGTATAGTAGAAAAGTGAAATATGTACATACAAGTAAAGAAAAGATCAGATAGAGGTATCAACTTATAAGCCAGAAACGTATAAATATGGGAAATTTCAAAAGAGGGAAACTGAGGATTGGGGATATAAACATATAAATGCTTTAGGTGAGGTAGAACATTGGCATTTGTTAGGAATGCAGTGGCATACCTCCAAAAATAAAAATAATTCTTAAATACATTATTTGAAATCATTAAGGAAGGGGTTGGGGAATTGGGAGGAGGTGAGGAGGATTTCAAAATTTAAAACTACATCCAATTGAGTTAGAAAATTGAAATTTATTAAGCAGGTATAAGAGATAGCCGTATTTTTTTTATTTCAAAGTGAAGGAGTGGAAGTTGGGGGTTGCCGCCAACATTTAGAAAACTAATAGGATAGAACACTTCCCACATGGTAGAAATGTGAAATGTACAACGAGGGTTTAGACAAAAAGAAGCTCTAAAACTGATTTGAATGCCCTAAATTTATATAATTTTGATGTTTATCTGTCCGCATGAGTTGTTTGAACTCCTTTAAGTATCTCAATAGCGGATCTTATTAGGCCAGAGACGTCGAAAATTAACATTCCCTTTTCTCAAAAAATGTAAACTCTTGCTGTGTAACTTTAATCTAGCGTATAACCCAAACGGGTGGTAAGACGCGAATAAAAAACCCTTTAATTCGTTGGAATTCTTTAAAAAAACACTGTTTTTGCAATGTCACTCCAATTTTTTCTAGCGCCTTGCCATCACATTGTTTGAAAATAACTATTCTCAAAGCCATCTCTATATAAATGTTTTGATTTCATTTACAATGTTTACTTTAAATTATAAGCTTATGTTTAAAAAATAAAACTTCTACTTATTCTCAGTGCATGTGCTACTATTATTTGTTGTGTTCTGTTATTGAAGCCATTCTCTTCGGGTTTAAAAAATATATAATTATTGGATTTTAGATAAGACAGATGACTTGATTTTGGAAACGACATTGGACTTGGTATTGTTCTTGAATAGTTCGTACTGTTTTGAATTGATTATTGTGGTTCATTATAACCTATTTAATTACTGTTTTGATTTGGGATACATTCGATTGGGTATTGTTATATAATATTGGTTATTGCGGTTCATTACGACCTATTTAATTTACATGTATTTTGATAGAATGGATACTAACATGTTTGAGGTTCTGAGTTGTAAAGATATTTCAAAATTCACCATATCTTCATTATGCCGGGGGATGGTTCATGTCTGTTTCACTCGCTTTCTTACTTGATCCTTGGTAACATACTAATGTTTGTGGATATCAGATCAACCATCGTGTCTCGCGTCATAGCAAACTGGAAGTGCTTCAAGCCCCTCACCTACTCAGATAACGGGAGAAATTTCCCATTGGAAGAGAGGTACCACGATGTCATGTTACGTATGGTTCCACCTGTGAGCTGGTTGCAGCAGGGGAACTCTACTCCTTCTTGTTTCAGATTTAGGTTCTGGGGGAACTGCTTCAGTTCTTTGAGTAGCAAGAAATGCCGATAAAAATATCATTTCATCCGTACTCTGAACATGGTCACTTTGATGGGTATGAATTCGATACTTTACTAATCTCTAAATCCCTTTATGTTAGTCCAGTGGTTAAATTCCGTGTTTCAAAAACAAGAAGAATGATTAAGGTTAAACAAGGCAGACATCCTAATATTAAGTCAATGGAGGAAGTGGGAGGAATTGTTGTAATAGAAAAGAAAGAGAAAATTTTGGAAGAATGAGAGAAAAAGGAAAAAGGAAGTCAGAGAAAGTGAGACTGCATATGAGAGAGATACAAAGTTAAAGAACGTTAGAAATAGAAAAAAAGGAGGCTAAATAGAATGGAACTGTAGAGAAGAAAGGTATAAAATTAACGAATGATAGTAAGAGAGAGAAGGGACCTAGGGATAATGAGACAGAGCAGGAAAGAGAAAGGAGGTTACATGAGAGAAACCAAAGAGAATCTTGTATGATAAATCTTCCATGAAAAAACAATAAATGATCGGCTTTCAATTACGATCAAAACATTACATATGAGGCAGATAAATTAGTCACCTCAGTAACTATGAACATTATTTGCCCCCATCTTCAATGCCCTGAATTGAAAGGAGACCCGACTGGCCTGTTCTGCCTTAAGGGAAAGTTCAAACTTAAACCTATTCGTGGTCCCCTTGAGGCCCTGTACAGTTTGTTGACCCAAAACCGTCACATAACTTTGTATTCTTGCTAGGAAATATAACTCTGCCTTCCAAATGACTTCCTTTGTTTGTGATATTTATTAAATAAAGTAACTTTATGCCAACTTTCAAGGTGAAATTACAGGTAAACCTGTAACCAAAGAAGATTCAAAATTCCTGCAAATTTATTTCTTAGGGGATGAAGAAACTGATTTCGGATGCAATAGGAACCTCGTTCTAAATCCTAATATAGTTAAGCATCTACAAACTATGCTTTACCCAAATAACAGTTACATAAAAAGTTTCAAGAGTGAAATACAAAGTCAACAAACGAACATTTTCACAGCCGTGATACAAGGTGACAGAAAACCTGTCAATGCTCACATTAGTAGATTCAACTCTGCCAATATCAATTAAGTTGCCATTTTAATCGATGGGCAAGATTTTCAGAAAAGGGACATAGTTTTTAAAACTAGGGACAATAGGCTGAAAGGGATTACTGAAACCCATAGATCTTATGACTCGCTCCAAAAAGCTATGCTTTTCCCACGAGGCGAAGATGGTTATAACTTCCTTTTAAAGTAGAATGACGGCAAGAAAAAAGTATCTGCCATGAATTTCTATGCATATAGAGTTTAGATGAGATAAAAAGAATTTAACCATTTACATCACTTCCAACAACTTTTCAATCAGCTCTTGGTAGATATGTAAGTGAAGATCAAATCTGAACGACTTAATTTCATACGACACCATCAATTAAAGCTCAGGGCAGAGGACTATATTCATCTTAAAGATGTGATCAGCAGTGATGGCAACACTCATGATGTTTGACAACCATTCATTCTTCCTTCTTATTTCACGGGAGGACGCCGATACATGCATGAGAAAATCCAAGATAGCCTAAAATATGTCTGAAAATATGGAGAGTCTCATTTGTTCATAACCTTTACATGCAAACCCAAATGAGAAGATATAGCCAAAGAGTTATTTGCTAAACAGAAGCCTTATGACAGACACGATATTGTTTCACGAGTTTTCAATTTGAAAGTTAAGGCAATGATGACGCTGCTAACTAAAGGTGAGATTTTCGGTCCCATAAATTGTCTAATGTACTCGATCGAATGGCAGAAGAGGGGTCTTCCTCAGGTCCATTTGCTCATTTGGTAATAACATGATATTGAACCAAAACTCATCGACTCCATAATCACAGTCGAATTGCCAGACCCCAGATATAACCTGTACTCATTGACTTTATATCTTCAAACATGATTCATGGACCCTGTGGAATTCTGAAATATCCTTGCATGAAAACAGGCAAGTGCTCTCAGAGATATTCCAAGCCCTTTGTCAAAGATACTCAGAGAGGAAGTGACGGATACCCTACATATAAAAGAAGGAGCCCTGATCCAGGTGGAGTTTTTTTTTCAAATGTCAACAAAACAAGGTCCCTTATTAATTGACAAAAGGTGGGTGATCCCTTATTCCCCAGTGCTCTGCAGGACAGTCAAGGCCCATATCAATGGTGAGGTTTGCAATTCATTCAATCCATTAAATATGTATGCAAGTATGTACACAAGGGTAGTGATCAAGCCACATTCACAATTGAAAATGAGAAAGAAGAGATTTTGAAGTACCAGGCTTGCCAATACGTCAGCACGTCTGAGGCAGTCTGGAGGATACTATTATTCCCAATACATGACAGGAACCCTACTGTTGAGCACTTGGCAGTTCATTTGGAAAATAGTCAAAGGGCTCCAGGATGGCAATATATAAATTTTATTTTAATAAATTATACAAAATTTAAACAACCTTTAATGGGTTTGATTGTTTTGAACACTTAGATTAATTATGCAATTGAAATTATTCAATATAGGCGTCGGTAATTTCTCATTAGAAGATTTAATTTTTGAAAGTAAATTCGTTTATTAAACACTTGATGTTTAATGTTAGTGATTAGTTGCTATTCTCTTTGTAATTTTTAGAGATGATATTAGGTAGTCACGTTTGATTCTTTTTCTATCTTGGAATATTTAGTTTAAATATAATTTTTATTGCTCTTGTGGTTACCAATAATTGTTTAGCTTTAAAATTTGACAGTGTTTTGTTAAAGGTAATATTTTCAGACGTATTTTCTTTAAAGAAAACATTAAAGTAATTCATTTTTGTTGGTTTATAAGTTTGAACTTTAACATTTACTGATTCGTTTAGAGAGAAATTACAAATAGTCTAATGAAATATTATATTGTGTTCTATTATAATGTTAAATGATAACATGTCGGAATCTTTTCGATTACTTTATAGGTGGTGGAAGTATAGTTCCACGGTAGTTTGAGTTATGTCGGGAAGTAAAACATTTGTGTAATTTATAAATATCAGAATTGATATTTAAATTTAATCTTAAAATTTAAATTTGTTTAGTCTGAATTCACAATGGTGATTCAGGCACGCTATTAACCGTTTAAAAGAGGCTCCTTAAGCTCTATATTATTATAGTAAGGATTCAAAAGTGTTATGGTTTAATCTCTTTGCTTAGTCAGAATTCACAATGGTTATTCAAGCGCTTTGATAACCGTTTAAAAGAGTTTTTTGAGCTCTTTATTACTATACTAACGATTTTTTATTATTATTGGGTCTCTTCCAGACTAATTCTTATATGTTTTTCAACACTCTTCAGCTTGTCTTGTGAGAACATGTATTTTTTATTTACCATTGCCGTATTTTCTTTGAAAAAATCCTTAATTTTGCTAATGTGAATTATATCACCAACTTTAAACTTAATGGTTGCTGGGTTGACCATTTTAAAGCGGGCCTAGACAGTTTGGTGAAGAATATTATGCTTATCGTCATATTGTCTAATTTTGATATGTGAGTGAACTGTACGATTAAATTCATCAAAAACTAAGTCGATCAAGCGATATTATCTTAGAAAGGTGAATATTGTTAACATTTTACTCTCCAGAGTTCCTTTAAATCACTCTACCACGCTAGCTTTAGCACTGCTGAATGTAGAATAATAGTAAATCCATTTCCTTTTCACTAAGAGGATTAAAGTTGACACTATTAAATTCCTATCCATTATCTGTCTGGAGACTACAAACTGCAAATAAAACATTCGCAGTCACCTGGCCAAGGATGTGCAACGTAACGTTCTTTACAGTTTTAGTCTTAAAAGGTACAGCCCAAGCACAGACATGATGAGTTTAATTTTTATGGAATAAGTGTTTTATAGAATTATGCTAGGCTCTCGTATTCCTTAAATAATAGAAACGGTATCATTCTCATCTGAAGAATGTCCAGTTCTAGAAGAAGCGTGCAAGAGGCGTAACGGATCCAAACAATCCGTATGGATCATCCCAATAGGTATAATCGACCCATCTTCCATTCTCAATTTTGAACAGTCCTCTTTCAAGCTCGGAAAACAAAGGTTTAGTGATTCACAAAAACTTTGGTTGGATACGTGACTTAATACGTGTATGAGGTGTATTACCTAACCTATGAACATTCGTCCCTTCAAGCATCGTCTTGTATACTTCAAAATACTTCTTGGCTCCTTTGTGAAAAATATTTTCAAAAGTTCTGAGTGTAAAGTATCCTGATATTATTTATAAGTTAGGTTCCATCTTCCAGGTTAAACAGGTTACGGGTTTTACCTAGAATGGTATCTTCCCATCATAACGCACGCCATAAGTTTTATCTAAATGATCGTGAGGTGAGAAGAGATTAGTTCTCAACATTTGTTTGACAAGCCTATATTAGACAGGAACATCATTTCCTTCCTCACCATTTTTTAAAACATATTCCGGTTCAGATGTTGCATTAGTTTTCTTAATTTTGTTTAGTTATTCAGGGATAGGTTTAAAGGTTTCCTGAGCAATTAATTGTCTCATAAAATGCATGAATGTTATTGTTATTTTTAATTATAGTACTCGTGTTAATGATATCCTTTGAAACCTTCGTATTCATAAAGTGGGCTAAGAATGATAAGTATAATTAATAACTAAGACTAGTATTTAAAAACAGGTAAAACATAGTTCTACTGGCAGCCTTAGAGGTATTGCCGAGCTTTTATTCATCATGAAAGATAGTGAGTGCGCATAGCCTTCTGAAATCTCGAAAGATATTGTTTTAAAAAGGCTAAAATTCACTAGGAAAACAAATTTCCTCAAATTTAGGACTACCGATTAGACCACGTCTGATTTCTTTAATGTTTATCAGCCCCAACTGTCAAATTCAGTTCAAACTGTTTTGAATATTTTATGCGGAGTCCAAAATTTAAGTAGACGATAATGTACCCTCTACGACTCACCAGATCAAAGTAAAGCTTAAATTCAGTATCAAAGAGTAGATTTGGTTCTTTGATATTACTTAAGGCTAAACCAGCATCATAGTAATATCATTCTTCACTCATTACTCAAGCATATAAGATATCTAATTAGATTATATCAAAGGAATCAGATTAAATAGTTCCTTGTTGCGCGAGAGAATCTAATACCTTTTTAAGCTTGTGGTTCAAAATCTAACAATTTGCAAAGTCATAGCAAGAGGAGCTTCCTGTTGACAACATACATTCACTGCCTTTTCCAAACTCTGCCAGATGATGGTTTACAAAGTTAACCGTCATAACCCGATAATTATCCATACTCTCAATTAGAGTAGCAATACTTTTCGAGAGTGTATACTTAATATTGTCAAGGGCGAGTATCTGCTCATTACTATGCATAGAATACTTTGTATCGATACAGGACTTGTTAAAAGCTTTTTTTTTATACAAACTGGATTATCAATATTTAAAAGCCATCTTGATCTCACATCAAAATTACGTTAAGGTTTAAGAGCCAGATTTACATCTGATTTTCCACTAGTTTGATGTTGGTAAAGACTATGGCAAAACTCCTATATGAAGGCCATTACGTCGTTTCTTCGAATGAAAATTGATATATTTGTCATTAAAGATAAATAATTCCAACATACTTCAATAGAAACCTTTATCACTAACATGATCTTTACTTAACACCAGAAAATCGTATTTGTTCTTCTAGAATAATGCACACATAGCCTTAAACTTCTGAACCTTCATGTCTGTATAAACGTAATCATTATACGTCTAATGTTCATATCATCCATCTTAAAAAGGATGATCAGGATAGCATTATCTCTAAGAATATTATTGGGTACACGTAAGTCTGACAGATAAAAACAATATATAGATTTATTACTACGTTTCATACACACATACTTGAAGAGTAGTGAGCTATTTAATAATCTCATTAATAAACTTCGTTCCGAAGTTCATATACCTGGTTATCAATAACGTGGTTCTGGCAAAAAGTTAGAAAAAAGGTTTGAAATGGGTTAATCAAGGGGATTACGCACTAGATCAGGCCTGTAACAAACATGATATCACCTACTCCATGGTTAAACATCGTGCAGGGAGACATACAGTTTGACGGGTTATAGTTGAGAAAGCCTGTAAAAGACCTTTCTCACCAGATTCTAAGTTGAGTCAGAAAGCATCTGCCTTGGCTGTGACTAGCGCGATGAAGGTTAAAGTCAAGAAGGGAGATGGCTTAGTGAAAGGACGATGTCATCAGTGGAGTACTAATAATTTAAGAATTACTCAACGACGTACGAGTTAAAGAATAACAAGAAGGGAGGATCTCACCAATTGTTCCTCTGATCACAGCTTTAGGTGCTGTCGCAGAAGGGGCTGCAAGGATTTCGAGAGAAGTGAAGAGTGTAAAGGTAAACAACAAACAACTGAGTGAAGCTCAAATACATAATCGTAAACTTTAAATAATTGAAATGGGTAGTGGGATGTATCAGATCTTTGTCCATACCCAAAAATTGGATTGAGACGCTACTCGATATCGAAACCTAATAAAAGCAAATACATTAATTCTTTAGAGGTGTTTTCGCTTGATATGATCTACCTATTCTCCTTCAATTGACGAAAGGGTATGCAATCATCAATCTCATTGAGGATAGTGGTAAAGTTACGCATTGCCTGGCCTATAAAATCACGAAGGTAGAGCCAAATACTTTTATAGTTTTGATAATCTAAGACCTCCCCCCAATCTCATGCAATACCTCACGGGAATACATATCTATAATCATGATCGTTACCAAGATTATGGCACTGTATTCTGTGGTCATCTATGCCTATCTTTCCTAATGATAAATACTTGTGCTAAGCCCTGATCAGAGTAAACCAGTCCATGACGTTAACGTTGACGGGTCGGAGTTCAAATCTGAGATAACTATTTACTCAGATCATATTGGGAGAAGATAACGGTGAAAAAAGGATGGGTTAATGGATTGATCAGTCGGACTACACTTAATAAATTCTAGTGCGGGCAGAAAGAATATAATATTCCTGCCGGTACTTATGAGCCGAGCTTTGAACCAATATCTATGTATGTAGACGTAAAACTCAATCAGCAGTGTGCCGACTATCTTAAAGAGATACATCACCTGTTCTGAAGAGGTCAACTTTACCAAACCTAATATTTTCACCTCAATGCATGGGTTCAACGCAATCGTGTTAAATGGTAGAAATACACTTGTCTTGACCAAAACTACGAACATCCTACATGTAAACACGATTCAGATATAATTTTGTCTTGCAGGCAGAGCTTACGTAAACGGAGAGCTGAGCTATACTCTGCACAAGCTCAAAATGATATCCCCTCCAGGATATAAGTTCGTGGAAGCCCTAAACTATATTATTTACCTTCCAGTCACAAAATGAACGAGAAGTAGGGCTATCTCTGTGCAACTAGTCAACGATCGAAGAGATATGGTCTATTTTAGAGACGGGAAAATAATATTAAGGCTATATTTAAAACGTGTAAGCGATGGTGCTTGTAAAAGATTAAAAAATTACTCTCTTCAGCACGTTACAATGAGAGTAGAACGGTGGAAAAGTTAACATCTAATGATAACCTGATATACTCTACAAAATAATATATGACTATTATTGATATATTGAATGTTGGAAACTCTGTAATCTTCAACACGGCTCTAATCAGCTTAAATCATCATTCCTACGGTTTGTATATCCCTGGACTATTAACTAACGGGAACGAGCTCAGGATATCTACTCAATGCGGAAGATTATACACACTACCTCAATTTTCTCTTCTATATATCAGAATACATATTCTGTAAATAGGATAGTTTTGGAGTACTTGAAGAATCACCAATTACGGAATACGCTATCTCTTTTCAAGAATCGTCTACGAGATTAACATTGTAGATATTAATCATTCTAGAGATGTAGGCATTTCAATTCAGCTTAAAAACTATCCAACTATACGGTATGTAAATGCTGGATGGAGGTTAGAAGGAATGGATTTTCATGCCACTTCAGGCATACTTGATGTATGCATCAATACAAAACAGGAGATAGTACTTGTTCAATCAACGAAAGACAGTAATGCCCTACAAAATTGCACCCCCTACTATAAAAACACCTTCAAGAATCGAGCTGAGTAAAATATCATGGCTTGTTCCTCATATCAAGACTGATATCAATAAACTTAATTAGCTCAATTTCATCATCATCATATTATAAATTATATCAAGAACAGTGGTTAGATATATATTATGATTTAGGGGGAAGAGGATCTAAAGCATGACTAACTTGTGTATTCACTTACCCACTCAGCTACAAGTTGAGTGATGAGAGTTGTCAAGTAGAATGACTAATATTTACAGAATAAGGGAGGTATTGTTTGAGCGTGGAGAAGGAATTAAGAAAAGGGGGACAAGATCGTGGTAGACGAGAGGTCTGAGGGTGAATATATCAAGATACGGCCCACATTACGTAAGGTGCATAAGGTTCTCTTGTGTCCTAGTATCCCCATGACGCTTAGTTGGAGAGCTCCCGTATACAGTGCCTCTTATGGGAAATGTCCAGTGCACGTAAGGTCTTCTATGTGTCCCAGTATCACTTTTTTATAAATTCGCTCGTATATTCTGGTTGGGCTGTGACGGAGAGGACAAGGTTTTAATCTGGGTTTGATGTACTAAAAGTGGTTTTCCCTAAATGCTTTTCAACTATTCCTTCTCACAAATGTGATTTTAATTCCTCTAAAGTCTATCTTCTCTAACTCTACTTTATAAGCGTAAAAAAAGTTCATATAGCCCAAACGAGTACGTAATGTGAGGTGATATTCAGCTGTAATTTTTGATAGATATTATCACTACTGATAAAATAGTACTTTAAAATAGTAAATGTTGGCGAAAAAAAATCTGTATTCTCCAAGGGGCTCATATTATGGAAATTAAGCTGTAACCAGACAGATTTCCTTTAAATTTGGAATTCTTGAATATTTCTATAACGTAAAAGAAAATGATAACACATGGTGCAGTAAACACTAAAATTGATGTGTGAAAGAATAAAATAGCTCCGTGTTCCAATGCCAATAGGTGTCTCTAAAAATATGTGTTTGTGGTAACAGTGTTTTCTAAAAATGAACCTAAATTTATACCGAGTTATAATTTATATTAGAAATGTAAAATTAAGGACACACTAGTAGTATGGGGACCGGTCTATTCGGTGACGTCAGAAATTGTACCGGTATGTTCGGTAACTGTAATTATGACGTATGAGGGTAAT
>CABFVX010001606.1:126067-153057 GCA_902151425.1 Timema shepardi | reverse complement strand
CTTCCCCCACCGTGAAACTCCTGGCCCATCCCTCGGAGCGCTCCCCTCACTGCCCCAGTACATGAACCATGTATAAGAGATACCTATTACCCTTCCCCTCGCTGCCCTAGTATTATGATGCAGCACGCGAGTGGATACTCCCTTCACACCCGCCGGCCTCCAAGGTACATTTCCCCTTGATGCCCCAGTATTCTGATGCAGTACGCGATTGATACCCCCACCACCTCGGGAACAACCCCTTTCACACCCACAGGCCCCCAAAGTATTACCTCCCACCACCGTTTAACCCTTTGCGCCCTAGTATACTGGGTTTTAGCCTACTTCCATCCCTTCCCTAAAATGTATTATTATTATTATTATTATTATTATTATTATTATTATTATTATTATTATTATTATGTGACAGAGGAGTCACTATGTAGCTAAATTTACTGAAAAACTAACAAAAATATTATTTTAATTCATAAGAATAATAGATCAAGGACTGAAAATATCAAAATATACAAAACCATAATTTTACCAATTGCTATCTATGGGTCCGTATCATTGTCTTTTCACTTACAAGACCAAAAAAAACTTATGGTTTTCGAAGACAAGGGGCTTAGAAAGATATTTGGTCCTAAAAGGGTTGTGGCTACTGGAGAGTGGAGCATATTACATAATTATGAGTTACATACCCTGTACTAATCACAAGACATTGTTAGGATAGTCAAGTCTAGTAAATAACAGTGAGAAGGACATGCAGTGCAAATGGGAGATTTTCAAACTTGTTGAGGGTAATGACTGGCCAACCCAGTGGGAAGAGATCATTAGGAATACCGAGACGCAGATGGGAGTATAACAATAAAGTGGACCTGAAAGAGACGCGGTGTAATTAGCTGGAACGATTAGAACCAGTTCAATATAACTGTAGAGTGTAATAAGGGGTACTGGATAGAACTAGCTCAAGATAGCGATACTTGGAATACTTTCATAAGTGTGGCAATGAACTTTCGAGTTCCTAATGCCATAGAGTGACTAGGCAAGTAATAATAAAAGAAGGGGTCGGGGAAAAAAACAAGATGACTCAATTTATTTAAACAATGTGTTAGCGGTAGTTTATAGTAGCATACTTCTTGAATTATAAATGGATTTTAAAGTCGATCAGCTGATTCGTTTTCCACTTGGTCTGGAGTGCTATTGTCACAGTAGAGACTAGACTGCTGATGACAGGGAGATTTAAGTTTTAATCTTGGTCTAGTGTAATAAGGGTGGTTTTTATAAAATGGTTTTTAACTCTCTTTTCACGCAAATCCTATAAATATAACCTGCTTCATCCATAAAAAAACACTAAAGTAAATAGTACAAAAGCGTATAACCCGAATGGGTTGTAGGACGTGGTGCTTAAAAAAAATTGGTCAGGGCCTTGAGGATAGATAATATCGACTAATATGTTGTTGACTTTTTATAGCTAGATTTGCGGATTTCATAAAAGATTTAGTATTTAATTTGCCCCATTTAAATATATTAATGATATTCAATTTTTTTCCTGATGCCCTATTTAATTAAGGGTAGTACTTTAATTAAGATTCAATTTTATTCAGCCTTCACAGATTAGTTGTCAGGTGTACTTGATTATTTATAGTGCTAAGCCTGTCATATACATTTCAATCTTTACACCAAGTTTATGTATAACGGAATGTTTAGTAATTTCTTACAAGCATTTTACAAATTTATGTCACATAATAGTAATATTATCACACCCACACAGTCTGAGTTTAAAAAATCATTAGAGGTGATCCATTTTATGCCAGAAACGGAGAAAAAACCCCATCATTGTGTTATATAATTTGAAATACTTCAACCCTCTTACCAAACTGTGCAGAGTAATTACTAAATTATGATCAACATGTCTTAACTGAGCTTATACATCACGCAGTAAATTAAGTAATGGTTTTAATTAAGCGGATACGTGCTATAAACTAAGGGTTCCCTTATTTCATTACAACGTATACACTTATACAGTGTCTACGACGGTTTGATGCTTTCATCTGACTAGGCCCTAATATCATTTCACATTATTATTTTATTATATCTATAAACCGTTCGTAAAATATATCAACAGCTTACATCTTGTGATCGGTCATGAAATAAACTCATATGCAGTCCCTGGATTTTAAACACCTAAAAGCTATTTAAGAAAAATATCTTTATAATAACGTAGGCATTTTAAAATAGACTTCAAGTTTACAAAGAATATGCAGTAAAAAATCATAATTAATGAACACAACTGAATCAAACACCTTACACAAGTAAATTAAATAATAATATATATGCATTTAAATGCCTATAACAATAATTTATTAAACTCTTGAATTCTGATAAATGTATTGATTCACTTATGTCTCCCAGAGCAACCATCTCAATCCTAGTTAAATTGTATCATCAGGAATTTGTATTTTTCAACTAAACAAGCAAATAGGAGACTAAGTTCTTTACCTACATTATCTTCTCATTGCAACAAATGTGTAATTTAAAAAATGTATGCTTTAGTATTGAATATATATGGTATTAGATAATGTAATTATTCAACATAAATCCCTAAAAATAATATAAAGATGTCAAAAATTACTAAAAAATGAGTCAAACCAAGAAAGTATATCGATAAAAATTCAAAATGACAAAAAATAATCGAAAAATGACCTATACAAATAAATTTATCAACCATTGGATCATGAACAAAATGTATGTACACATGATAATTGTCTGTGATATACGTAAAAAAAAACCACTATCCCTGCTCATAAGTATTGTCTCAACGAATAACTGAAGTCAAAGTTTGATATGGTTCTGATAGGTACTCTGTCAATTCTATTGTGATTCCCATCCAGGGAAAATTGTACTGTACAAGGAATAATAATTGTATTTTTATATAAATTGAGGCAAATTCAAAGAAACATTGGAAGTTACAGAGGTTTTTAAAAATAGTACTGAGTAAAACAACAAGGAATTTAATCAGTTAATCCTGGAATGAACTAAAACCAGAAATGACAGTCCAACAATATGTTAAGCGCAAAGTTAGTATTACATTAAATTGAAAACCATTTGTAAGAGTTGTTTTCTACATGGTAAATGGTGTAAATAGGGATGCTATTAATAAATATAGTTTAGGTATTTATATATATTATTATTATTTTGGCTTGCTAATTTATAAGATACTTGATTCAGTGGTCGAATGTTCTAAAGTGTTAGACACGCAATAGACTGTACTGACGATGACGGTAAGATCGGAGTTTGAGTCCTAGCCAAGATAGTTAAGGATGTTTTTTACTAAATATTTATCCACAATTACTCCACGCAAATGTCAGTACACTTCTTATAAATTCAACCTTCTTCATGCCTAACATAATTACCTTAATTTGTATTACCCCCTCTGTGGATTTGTGATGAGATTTTTTGGTTACAGTTCCAGAGATCCCGAGTTAAATCCCTCATGTTTCCAATTTTTCCGTAAAGCAGCGGGTTTTGAACGGGGTCAAACTCGACCTCGTGAGGTCAAATGGGGAGTCACTTGAATAAATAAGTAGCAGCTATGATATAAAAACTGTGATTACCGGCCAGAGGATTTGTTGTCCTAACCACTTGACACTTTCTATCCGCTGATGTTGGCTTAATCATCGCTGACGGTTGCGCGATTCGGTCTGTATGGCTCCCTTGTAAGCTTATACCATAATAAAAAATCGTGTGTATTCCAAATGGGTAAAAATTTACTGTACTAAAAACTAAAAAACACAACAAAAAAACCTTACACATTGTTCCCTGTAAAATATCACACAAATGATATTCCTGGTTATTACATTGGACACTTCATATTAGTTTTATAAAGCAAGGGAATATAGATTTACTCATCCCTAAGAGCTTAACCATTGATACGAACAAGATACATCAACCAGTAAAAAAAATAAAAAATAATTCATGTCCGTTACGAGACCTCATCATATTCGTATTATACTTTCATGTATTCGGGCTTCAAGCCAAATAACTTAACCCAGGGATGGATGGAGCCTTTTCGTTTATTTTTCCAACTATGTGCCTTCATCGATTTTAATTATTATTATTATTATTATTATTATTATTATTATTAGCACCGCGTCTTACTACCCGTTCGGGTTATACGCACTTACGCTANACCAGTGCCTTTAGTTTATTATTATTATTATTATTAGCACCGCGTCTTACTACCCGTTCGGGTTATACGCACTTACGCTAATGTGTAATGGTAGGGTGATTGTGAGATGAAATGGAGGACCTACAGTTTAACGTGGAATCCGAACCACGGTGGAGACCTGGCATTCCCCACATTCACAAGATGTCTTGTCAGAGGTGAAGGAAGGGTTTGGTAATCAGATAAATTTATGCCGGGACCGGGGATTGAACCCCGGCCGCCAGCATAGAATCGATTTTAAATTTTTAATTTTCAAATAGCGTTTACTTTAAATAATTAAAATAATAAAATTATTATTTTAAGATATTGTGTCAAACAGCTTAGTTGCTATTCTGTGTGTGTGTGTGTGTGTGTATATATATATATAAATATATACATATATATACAAATATATATATCTATATGAATATATACATATATATGAATATATACATATATATTAATATTATGATGGTGCGATAGCCATGGATATATATAATATATGTATGTATGTATCCATGGCTATCGCACCATCATATTATTGTCACTAGAGACCAATACGAGCCCTCGGCACAACGTCAACTTGATTTGGAAACATCGATCTAGTTTCAAACATCGTTTCTAGTGTAGGAGTTCAGTCTAAACAAAATGGTTGTTACAAGTTTATTGAACAAAACAATATGAAAAGAATAATTTGAATAGCGAATAGGAAGAATTATACATTTTATTATTTTTATGTTTTAAAACTTGAATATTGATTATACAAAGTTGTTAGTATCAAACTACAGCCAAATATTAAATTTGCATCCTTTTCTCATTAAAAACAAAATCTATGGGCGTCAATACTCCTTTATAGTTTTGGAAAATTGACTGTGCATAAAGTGTGTGGAACTTGTGTAGTCCTTGAAATGACACGTGAACCTACAATGTCAAAATGTTTCCCAGCCCTGGTTTAACCAAACTCCTTTTTAAAACATCATTTAAAGGTGAAATATTTTAAAATTTATAATACACAGGCTAGCCGAAGGACCTGATCTAAATTTAAAAGTGAACCACGTTATCTGATGGGCACATGAATAAAGGTGGTGATATAGTAGTTTTTTGTGGTTAGTTGATATTGAGGAAGACTGAGGCTTAGATTAAAATGGGTTAAACTTAGGTATTTTATCTTTTATCTTTATTGTATAACACATTTCTTCTTTATTTTAGAGTAAGTGCATCTACGTTAAAGTGTAGATAGAATGGGAAAGTCACAACGATAGATAAACTGTGGAATAAAAGCAGCAAACTATCCAATAAAGGTTTACAACTGAACCTTCCTGTTAGAGTTATTCTAATATAGTCTATTCCTTTCAATATAAATAAACGATAAAATAATAAAAACACACTGAAAATAATTAATTTTTTTTTGCAGTATGAACTAGCGAGATAGAAATAAGATTTAAAAATAATACTAAGCCTAACGAACTATTATTGTGTATTTGTAGAAATTTAAGGTAAATAAAAAATATTAAAATTTTGTTTTGTTTTTATTTTAATAATAAATTTGTTAATTTATATAAGGTTTTTTAACATTTATTTGTTCTTTATATAATGAATTTTTTTGTAAGTGTACACAGTTATTATATAGGCCTACAAACAATAATTTGAATTCAAATTTACTAGCGCGTTTTTATAGTTAAGGGTAGGATTACCGGTGACGAGGATATCAGGGTTCGAATCCCGTTTGGGTGCACTGAAGGTGGTTTTTTTCCTATATGAGTTTCCACTATCCCTCTACACAAATTATGATACACTTCTTCTTAAATTAAAGCTTCCTCATCCCTTTCTAATCATCTTATTTAATGTATGCACCAAACCCGAATGAGTACTAGGAACCAGTTAAGAAGTATATTTAAAATATTATATTATATTTATTATAATATTGATTATATATATATATATAAATATAAATATATACCTACACAAAATATGTAAATAAATATTCATATAAAAGTTGGCCTCGGTTTTCTTGGGGTACAGTGTTCACCTCAGGATCAAATGTCTGTGGGTTCAAGCCCAGCCGATATTAACGGATATTTCCTGAGCGATAAAAAATGCGTAGCACAGCTTCCTTCGAAGGTGAAATAAAGCCGTCGGTTGAGGCTAGTCTATATAACATATTCTGAAGATTGAAAATTGATACCTGGACACGGGAATCAAACTTGGGACCTTTGGCTTAGTACGCCAATGTTCTAACCACTGAACTATCCAGGAATCGTCCCTTTTCCAGGATCATTCTTCACCCATAATCTCACTAAATAGCATAAATAATAGCTTTGGCTATTTGAGTCTTTCTATATTATCTATACTACTCCCCATTCTTACATACATTTAAGAGACCTGCACAGTAACTAAAAAAGAGCTGAGAAAGCTTCATGTGTGTGAAATGAAATTTTAAGAAGCACTCTGCAAGAGACATGGAGAGGTAGAGGGAGGAATGGAGAGGTAGAGGGAGGAATGAGGACGTGATAAAGGAGCTAGGAGTGAAGGAATCGATGGAAGAAGAAAGGTTAATGTCATTAAAACTCAGATGGTTCGACCTTGTGAAAAGAATGGAAAACAAAAGAACCCCACGTGTGTACATGGAAAGAGAGATAGGAGACAGGAGATGAGTTGGACGATCCAGAAGGAGGTGGGTGGACCAGATAAATGAAGATGTAGAGAATAAGGTAGAAAGATGAAGATGAGTGATGGAAGGAGAAATGTTCCTGAACAGAAAGCGTTTGCGAGAGCTTATTCGCAGTCTACCTGGAGAGGTTTAACGATTATGCATGTATGTATGTATGTATTTGTATGTATATATGTATGTATTTGTATGTGTACAGGTATGTATTTATGTATATATATATATATATGTGGATGTATTTGTATGTATTTATATGTATTTGTATGTATATAACTATATATGTATGCATTTGTATGTATTGTTATTATTAGTATTATTAGCACCGCGTCTTACTACCCGTTCGGGTTTGTGCACTTACGCTAATGTGTATTGGTAGGGTGATTGTGAGATGAAATGAAGGACCTACAGTTTAACGTAGAATCCGAACCACGGTGGAGTCCTGACATTCCCCACATTCACAAGATGTCTTGTCAGAGGTGAAGGAAGGGTTTGGTAATCAGATAAATCTGTGCCAGGACCGGGGATTGAACCCCAGCCGCCAGCACAGAAGTCTGACACCTTACCCCTGGACCGCCAGGTCACCCTATTTGTATGTATTTATGTATCTGTGTGTGTGTGTGTGTGTATGTATGTATTTGTGTGTATATATGTTTTATTTATATGTACATATGTATGTATTTGTATGTATATATGTATGTATTTGTATATATATATATATATGTATGTATGTGTGTGTGTGTGTGTCTGTGTATGTATGTATTTGTATGTGTATATGTATGTATTTATATGTATTTGTATGTATATATGTAAATATCCTCATAATCTAATTGCATAGATTAAAAATAATATTTCATGAATACAAATATTATCATACAATTCAATTAGTTACATGTAAACTCTATTATATGTGAACCAAACAAATACAACCATTTTTTACGCTCCTTTGAGTGTTGTAAATTCTCATTCCTGTGACGCGCTGACCCCCGGCTTTCCGTATATACGTCCTGTGAACTGACAGAAGACAAATGAATGCGTGGAAAAGTTTTATCTAGAACCCTTTGTTAATAATGTTGCTCCAGGGTGACGTATGCTTGTGACTACAAATCACACCACCATTCTACGAATCCCAGATAATAAATGTTTGTCTATGAATTAGGATGAGTAAAATAAACTAGCATAGGGCCATCAAGTGTTCAAAACATCTTATATATAATTTGATAAGTCCATTTCAGGTAATAGAAATACGAGGAAGTGACTGAGCAGATTTTGGCAAAAGGAACAACATTTTTAAGATTAGGAACTCAGGATGCCGGTAAAAAAATAGTGGCCTAAAACTTAAACCAAATTTCCTAGTGAATTTTCCATCTTTTCCTCCTGAGTTTCCTAGTGGTTCGTCTGTACCATCATTCTTTCGTTACATCACCATGGCAGCCATGAGTTGTGTGTAGCTTTTTATTGATAAATAACATATTTTTCTTTATTTAAATATATCAGCTAAATCATTTGGTGGTGGTTTGGTGCAACAAAAATATGGGGATCTGGGGGAGGGGTAATTTTAAAGTTCTCGTCGGGGTGTTAAGGGTCAAAATATATTTTTTTATTCAAATTACATATTGAAAACTAAATAACAAAGTAAATTTGGTAGCCTTTGACGAGTAAACTTTTAACTAAAAAGTGGGTAAGGGCTTATTAGATAGATCCTTTCTTAATAAGAAGTTTAAAATATATTTTAGTGCAATAATCTGCAGCCATAACTGCAACTACCCACTATTTTATATTAATATTTAATAAAATATTATCAAAATACGCAGTTAAAACTTGACTAACAGACCTACATCGATTCTCTTCTGTGGTTTGGTACAAATTCCATAATTATATACATTTTCTATAAAATAAAATGAAATTGACGCTTAGGTGCGAATTACTATAAAAAAGCCATAATAAATGCCTAGATATTAATATTGAATACATAGTAAATTTTTATATTAATGCATATATAAAATTATAAAACAATAATAGCAATAAATATAATAAATAGTTAAAGTAATTCTAAACATTTAAACTCAAAAATATATTAGTGAGTTGAGGCTATTTGGTTATAGTTCAGATAAGATTTTGTATGCAATGATATTAATCGGTTGAATAGTAATCGTATTATTAATAGCATATTTATAACTACTGTACAATATAAAATATTTGTACCTGACGCAATTTATTTGATAGGACTGCACACAGACAAATACAATAACAAAATCTTATTTTTGGGGATAGATAATTTTAAAAAAACATACTGTCCAGTACATGTCAATAACAGTTATATTTACAAAAATGGAAGAATGGCAAAAAACATCAATACTGTTATAAATACTATCATGATTATAAATGTGTGTAGGCCTATCTGTAATTAATAATCATCAGTATAAGTAGTCTGAGTATCGATTAAATAATAGGTATTATACTTTATAAAAACAAATGTTTTCTAGGTAGTGGTGGATATATAATGAATGTTTTATGCTATTTTAGTGGGAAAAAAAATTAATAAAATACACACTACTAAAAAATTAATATTTAATCAATACAGGCTAGTTTTAATAAAAAAAATTGTGGTGGACTACATAATAGTCATATATTAAAAAACATATCTGTTCTTGAATAAATATATAACTTAATAAGGCTTCTTATATCTTTACCACTTCTGTTGATTACTGTTCAGAGTTCCTTGCTACAGATACTGAGGTCCTGTATTCGATCCCCAGCACTTTCAGAATTTCTGTGTAACAATGGGTCTAAAATGGGGTTAACTTAGCCTCATGAGAAAAAATGAGGAGATACTTGAATAAATAAGTAGCGTATTTGGCCTAGAAAACTGAGATTAACGTCCGGATGGTTCACTTTTTTGACCACATTACACCCTCTAACTGCAAAATTTTGAAATATCTTTACTAGCATATGGTGACCACTCGATCGATATGAATCAATTTTAGGCTGACATTTTTTGTATCATCTTTATAATAGCGTTTTCTAAAAATAAGGTTCATCAATATTAAAATGGTATGTAAACCAATCTACAATAAAATCAATCAAAACGTCTAATGTATTATCAAAGTTTGTGTAAATTACTATGAACACACTTACATCTGTCTCTATTTGGGGTTAGGAAACATATACACCAAACCACTTAATCATTGTTCTCTCCCATATGTTATGCTAGTGTTAGCATATCACACAATAATTACAAGCGTGTTTAATTAACAAGGCTACCACAACTCGGCAACCAACACTGAGTTATGTAATTCCACTGTGGGTGCTAGCTGTACTACGCTCGACAAAGCTACTGAAATCAAATATGTTAATTCCTATCAACGAGTACTGTGGAGGGATTTAATGAGATGTCTTATTCAATTTTGATAGCTGGTTTTAGGTGAACATTAATAAATTGTTAGCGTCACTGTAATCATTAATTTATTTGAAGTGTGTAACATGCACTTTGTGAACCAAATGATTATATCAGCACACGAAAATGTCTATGAGGGAGAGTGAAAGGGCCTACCAATTTTTCCAAGAAAGGTATTTTCACATATCTTCCATAGCTCTTTTCCATATCACAATTGACATGGATACGAATTTATATCACTCAAGAAAAATTCGTTGACCTTGATTGGGTTTTAATCCACGTAAATTGGATCCTCAGGTTAGCATCTTACCCCAAAACCACCGATGTTGACGTTATTGCTATCAATGTGATTTTTAAATATAAATAAATATAAAAATAAAAATATATTTTTGATGAACAAAATTAAATTATTAAAATCTTCCTAAAAATAAGATTAGCCTTAAATAGCCAAATCATAGGAATTAAATGTTTTAACAGTTGAAATTTAATTGCATTTTTCATCAAATAAACTATAAAGTTTCGTGATGAAATATGTACTAATATATTTAACATTAATTCATGTTTAAATTACTATATACAGAGACATAACTTAAGAGCGGTCACTTTATAGAATTAATAAAAGACCTGTTAGTAAAAGAGGTGAAGAATATTTTTAAAACAGTTTATTACGATGAATTCGGTTTATATTACATGCAGTATTGTCATGACTAGTGCATGAATAAACACTGTACGTAACTTAGTGTGTGGCTTACTTTTATTCAAACCAATACGCAAATAAAATTAAATGTGTACAGTGGATCTAATGTTTTGTATTTTTTAATAAATCCACCTCGATGACTGAAAGTAAAGAACATACAGTAGGCTACAGTATTATATTAACATTGCTGTAAAACACTAATAACACAACTCCAGAGAATAAAGACACTATATATAAGAATATTTTAATTAACAACCTAATTTAAAAAAAGTGTATTGTATTAATGATCTCAGAACTTTCAGTACTATTTCATTGAAAATTTTAAATAAGCTTAGCGTTTCTGTATATCTTTGGTTAAGTTAGAATTGTATTTTAAAGATGCATTTCTAATAGATATTTATTTTTTTCCTTTCATAGAACCACATTTTACTACCCTCTTAAGTCATTCTTAATTTACCTTTTATTGTATACCTATTATAGCACCGAAATAATTTGCTAGCAGAGGAATATTGGCTGTTCATGATGATTGAAAGACAATGGCATGTATAACATCTGTATTGATAAATGTACGGACTGGTGTTGGAAATCTTTATCTACTATTTTGGGGTTTGTTTACATAAATACGCGTCTCTAAGTGTGTCCACTATCAATGCATGAGAATGATAAACCATTTTATTGGGAAAGTATTACAATTCAAAAGCCCAGGTTATTATTCCCAATAAATTAAAATTGTGCATTATAAAGATGCCACTATTAAAATATTTTGGATTAATATTATTATTAGCACCGCGTCTTACTACCCATTCGGGTTGTACGCACTTACGATAATGTGTAATAGTAGGGTGACTGTGAGATGAAATGGAGGACCTACAGTTTAACATGGGATCCGAACCATGGTGGAGGCCTGGCATTCCCCACAGTTTTTGGATTACTATATTATTACATAATGTATTATTATATTATTACATGATATATTTACTATATTATAACATTAAAATAACACAACTTCTAAGATAAAATCAAAAGAGTTTTGTAAGACAATTAAAATTCAAAATATAGTTTGTAGATGTCAAATTATTTTGCCCACAAATTACGAGTCTTATATCTGTGTATGGCCGGGTTGAAGGGTAAAGGGGGGTGAGATTAGGTAGAGATGGCCAAAACAATTTTAAAAATATATATATTTTTAAATATAAAATGACAAACAATCATATTTAGAAATGATAAATCTGATAAACTGATCCCAATTTCACAGTAGTCGAACGAATAATGCGGAAAACATATCTCATTGCTATTTTTGGTTTGAGCTCTGTTGTGTGTTATTTAACCTAGCTAATCGAACACGAGATTAACTCTTAAGGTCTTACCATTCAAGTGTGAAGCTCGTATGATTCAATCACAATCATACTATAAGTAGACGTCAATAAAGTGAATATTAATATTGGCAGTTATCGTCCTTGTTTGAACACAACTACTGTTTACTTGCTTCGTTGGTGGTCCCATGAGTCATCAGATGGATAGGGTAGGTCGGCATTTTATAAGTGCAATGTTTGGTTTAGATTATTTGGAAGAATAATAATGAAACCTCTTTTATATCTATTCATTGTTGTTGCCAAGCCCACTGACATTGTAACATTTTCCAGAAATTGAACCCCTCTAATCGTGAAAATGTTTTGAATTATATTTTTAAAGGAAAAATTAAAGTGTTTCATTTTTTTAGATTCTTTCTAGCTTGTCTTACTAACCATCTTAGCAAAAGAACTAGAAATTCAAAATAAATCGGTAATTAACCAGTTTAATTGGTTATAAACTAAATTAAGGTATTCAAATAATTTAATTTTTGAGATTGTATGTTATTACTCATTGCGTTACAAAATATGAAAGTAAAATTAGATTTCAATGTTTTGTTAAACTAATTTTTAAAACTCTGACAAAACTAAACCTGATCTCAAAATATCAATAATTTGATCCTTAAATTTTAAAAGCTTTTGTAAGTAAATCAAACTTATATATTCGAGTGAATACAAAAATTGCATTACATGTTTAGACGTTCTTTAAGTAATATCCTTCTAAAAAATCATTTAGGAATAAAATACAATATTGAAACGGAAAGAAGCATAAGAATTAGGAAATATGAACAAGTGAAATTTTTTTTGGAAGAGGTAGCCGTGATATAAACATTTTAGCTATGCAAATGAAGCTAGGGATGAAAAAAGTGGAATTTGTAAAATATTTATCAGCGTCTTCGTTGTGGAGGAGTGGTAAACAATTTTTATAAAACCACTATTTGTATACTAGGCTGGTATTCTATCTGTGGTCTCCCCGTCACCAGTCAACCAAAATATATTAACCTCGTATTAAGTTGAATGCCCATTGATTATATTTATTATAATTCTATTAATATGTGAATAGCTAACTCTGTTTACTATTCTTCCCTTATCAAAGCTATTAATTAATATTATTATCTAGCACCACGTCTTACTACCCGTTCGGGTTATACGCTTTAAGTACTAACTACGCTAATGTATTACGAATTGGGAAGGGTGAATCAGAGGAAGTAGACACGCATCAGCGTGGAGGGAGAGTGGTAAACCATTTAGGAATCCCCCCTAGCCCCGGTTCACCCGACCGAGATTCGAACCTCGATCTCTCCGTCCTCAGAAGTCGAGCTCAATACGACTAGCGCGTTAGCCAACTATACCACCGAGGTGGGTAAAGCTATTAAGTGTATTAAATAGTATCCCTTACAATTTTACAAAAAAAAAAATCTACTGGTGCAACTGAGAGTATTTTTTTCGTTCATAAAGTATATTTAAAATTTAATTCAAAACGTTCTTGCAGATGGTTCAAAGCTTACAGCCATGTCATAAATAATCTAGTAATGATTGACATGGGTAGTAAATTTTAATAGATGGACTTTGCTCAAATGCTCTTATTATCAACATAAAAAATACTATCAGATAACGAATTAAATATAGTTGGCTCAGCGCATTTTTTGGTCAAGCAGAAGGTGAAATATGAATAACATTGGATAAATCTTGGAATTTCGGAACGCCTTTTATTAATTTCCTAGTAATAAAATATGTAAGCCACATGCAATGAACCAAATACGTCACACAAGTACAAGAGAAAATAAAATAACATAAAACTACTTTTGAATCCATATTATAATATATTATATAAAACAAGATATTGATATTATAATAGACCATGAGAATACTATCCATAAGATCTAATGACAAGAGCATTTTCTTTTAAACCTTAATAAGGTTTTAGTCGGTGACCTGGCAGCCTAGGGGTAAGGTGTCAGACTTATATGCTGGCGGCCGGGGTTCAATCCTTGGTCCCGGCACAGATTTATCTGATTACCAAACCCCTCCTTCACCTCCGACAAAATATCTTGTGAATGTGGGGAATGCCAGGCCTCAACAATGGTTAGGATTCCACTTTTAACTGTAGGTCCTTCATTTCATCTCACAATCACCCTACCATTACACATGAGTGTAAGTGCGTATAGCCCAAACGGGTAGTAAGACGTGGTGCTAGTAATAATAATAATAATAATAATAATAATAATAACAATATGGATTTAAAAAATGTTTAAATAAACTTTTTGTTTCATATATTAATTCAATTTACAAAAGCTATTCTAAAGTTGAAATATTAATTTTCATACATTAAGTTGTATTAGTTAATTATAATGGATATATTTCAAAATTATTTAATCGTCATCTTTACTCATAACTATTATCAGAACGTTCCCCAGTGTACTTAGATAAACTTTATTTCAACAGTATCTATTTTCTATGCCTTAGGTTTAGACGCATCCATTATTTACTCAAATTCAATAAGGAATAATTTGTAGGATTCTAGATGGAATGTAGGTATATATTTAAAGATAGATAGAGTCGCAAAAACTTAAGAAAAAACAACTAGAGAATGATACGTTAGACCATGTGTTCCATGATATCGTATTAAATTATGATTGGAATTGAGAAGACATAGTAAATCAATCTGTTTTTAAGATTCATGAGACAGTTTGAAGATATTCATTTAGTGGTTCCTTAACGGTTCAAAAATAAGGTTCAAACTACTTGACTAAATAAATATCTTTCTGGTATACAGGACTATCTAGGTAACTGAAATATATTGCTAATAAGATGTTGCGCCAAGGTAAAATATTGACAAAACCTTTAATAAAACACGAAGTGGGTGTTTACTGAAATGAGCACAAAGCTATGTTCTAAAACCCAAGACATAAGTATACTTGTAAACATATGTTAAAGTCTTTGGGTAAAATGCTTGCCTCAGCACCCGATATTCACGGGTTTAAGCCTAGCAGGGGTCAACGGATTTTTCTTGAGCACAACTTCCTTCGGAGGGGAAGTAAAGCCATCAGTCCCATGTCGATTGTGGCATTTAAAAGATCCCTTGATTATTTGTGAATATACGTTTCCCCGAAAAATTGGTACGTCTTTTCGCTCTCGCTCATAGAAGTTCTCGTCTGCTGAAATAATCAGCCGATTTAGAAAGTGCACATTCAATACCTCAAATAAATAAATATGATACAATTTAAGTAACGTTATAGACCCACATAGTTTCTGGCGTTTATGAATTTATGCCTGACTATTCGAGTGGATTATGGAATTGGAAGGCTTATAGTTGTCAGATCATCAGCTCGCTATTCCCAACTAAACTGAGACACCTCCATCTTATCTCTAGCTTTACACCCATCCTATTTCTAATATGTAATATATTAACCCTATCCTACCATCCAGATTAAAACTGGAGGAAAATTTGTGAATCGGCAAAGTAAAATTTATTGAAACTAACTGAAGTGGAATACTTTTTTATTACGTTACATAAATTAAGGAATATTTTAACTAATACATTTTAACTTTTTGTACAACAGTTATTATTGGGTGACCTGGCGGTCTAGGGGTAAGGTGTCAGACTTCTGGTGGCCGGGGTTCAATCCTCGGTCCCGGCACAGATTTATCTGATTACCAAACTCTTCCTTCACCTCTGACAAGACATCTTGTGAATGTGGGGAATGCCAGGCCTCCACCGTGGTTCGGATTCCACGTTAAACTGTAGGTCATCCATTTCATCTCACAATCACCCTACCATTACACATTAGCGTAAGTGCGTACAACCCGAACGGTAGTAAGGTGCGGTGATAATAATAATAATAATAATAATAATAATAATAATACAGTTATTTAAATCTATGACCTACAGGGTACACACTATAAGGATAGTTTCAAAGTGAATCCTTCATCAATATCCTGGATAAAGTTTGGGATAAACACATGAGAAGTAATACCTTAAGTTGGTCCTTTAGAAATCCGTAATTAAGTTTCTCATCAATGATAATCCAGTGTATTGTGTGCCTTACTCTTTTAACAATGTGACCAGTAGTAACTTCTAAAATTATATACAATTGTAATCATTGGTGTTTTTTAATATAAATCTCAGAAAACATAAAAGATATAATTTATCTTACAATATAGAATAGTATTATCAATTATTGTTTTTGTTTATTTAAACTTTATCAGTCTATAATAAACCAATTATACTGGAAATAACGAAATTTTTAATAACTATAAATGATGGATTATATTACAGCAGCAATTAAAAGTTTTAGTAAAAATAATTATTGCAACTATTACTAACTATAAACTAATACTTTTTTTTTCAATCTTAAATACCAGGCATTTTGAAATAGTTTGCAAAATGTTATACAAATTTGTATTAATATTTTTCTAATTTTTTAATGTTCAGTTAAATCATTTTATCTAGAATTTTCATCTTTGGTATTTTCCCCTCTCCGTATTAGGGCTATAATTTGCACAGCACACCTCAATGACGCTTGGGCATTAGGAAGTACTACAAGTTTTTAAAACCGTATTTACAGTGGCGTCGGGAGTAGTGGTTCCAGGGTGCCGCAGGTCACCTCAGAACTGTGTAATATATTATATTCTCCACGCCACTCGCTCTTTGTTTGACCAATCGTATAATGACTACGCTCCATATATTTCACATAGAAACGAGGTATCTACATAGGGATGAAAACAATTCACAATATAATTTAAACGAGATCTTCTTTCCATGACAACATTCCACGGTATATATTATTTAGACTGGTAATCTATGAGAGCTTATACATGATATATATATAAATATACATAGCTTTATTTACATTTATGATTCGTACTATTATCTATTCTATATCATTGAAAAGACTTGTTCTAGCGAGCTATGAACATATTATTTTATTATTTTTATTTTTCATATTTTTAAGTCCAATAAAATTAAAAATAGATATATTTTTTCAACGATTCTATTGTGATTGAGAATGGCATCGGATCAACGTACACACACATTGAAACTGATAGAAACAATAGGCGTTAAAGCTATCTCTCAGAATGAAAACGTAACAAACACCATTTAAAGATGCAGTGATAGATTTCTTTATTAATCAAATAATATTACTACCAGTGCGGGTTATATAAATATACGCTTATGCGCTAATTACGCTAAAAGTTTTAGGGATTAAGGAAGTGATATTTCTAGGAAATTTAATCGTATTTGCGTGTAGAGGAGGAGTGGAAATCCATTTTGAAAATACCACCCTCAGTACACTCGACTGATATTAGAACCTACATCTCCCAATAATCGGCATTTTAGTCTAATGCGTTATTAAAGCGTTAGACCACACGGCCACCGAGGCGGGGAAAGATCATAATCGTTTAAATATAAAATAGTATAGACTAGTTGCGAGATTTAAAGGGAAGTCTTTATGCGAGTCACTTCTCAAGATCATGACTTTCATCTACTCCATGTACAATGAATTTAAGACTCACTTTCTCCTACTCAGACAGTTAAGCAAAGAGCAAGTCATCCAATTGAGGCTGTTTATATCAGCCTGTTATTTCCTTTCTTATGATTCCAATACCGCTGTTTAGGGGTCATCCATAAACGAAGTAACGATTTTGTATTAACTTTTTTGACCCTCTTCCCTCTCAATTGAACACCGAGTACCCATTTAGCTTGACTCCTTAACAACCCCCCCCCCTCCCCTTTTCACCAGTTTGTGTTGAGTATTCTTTCAACACAAAGAATGAAAGTCATTATCTGATAGGGAAGCTTTTGTTACACTAAAAGAGAGTCTTAATTTTAATACAACTCAGAATAAATTTTAAAATATAAATATACCTAATATAAAGTAATTTTATAATAATCATTTATTATTTTTACTTATGAATAGTAATATTATTGTTTCAACATGATGTAGCGACCCCCACTTCTCACGTAACACCATGTATTCATTAGTGATACACTTTACTCCCATCCCTCCCCCTGTCCCAATAACTCATCAGCGTTACGTGGTTTATGGATGACCTTTAACAACTATACAGATAGCATTCAAATATTTAAATACAAGTTTCCTGTTGTTTTTATATTAACTGTAGATGCTGATCCACATACTCTTATGATCTACACGCTTCTGAAGGATGGCATTACGATCCATTAGCCCAAATGTCCTTAATTGAATTAATAAATCTCTTTAAATTTAAAAAAATCATCTCGTCTTAGTACCCATTTGGAGACCTTCTCCATGGTCTGAACCTATGGATCCTGGGTTTGATTCCCGGCTGATAGCACGGGTAATCTTCACGATAGAGTAATTATCTCAATGACCCTCAAGGTTTGGTTAATCAGGCTCAGGTTTGTTTTAAGATAACTCCTGGCTCCACACCTTCAGAATCACTAATATCACATTATCATATTGGGGGCACGACGGGTATAGTATGATTTTGGTAAAAAGAAAACTATCGGTTAGTAACTAACGTTACTAAAACAATTTAATATATTCTTACTTTGAGTCATTTTATCTACTGTTGTCAATTTTGAAAGATGATATCAATACCTATAAAATAACATGAATAGTAAAATAAATATTACCATCTATATTGGCCGCAAACAATTATTTTTGAAATTTCTCTACTGCCCTTCCAACAAAAATAAGGATATAAACAAAACCACCTCGGTGGCGCAGTTAGCTAACGCGTTAAGTTCTAGACATCCAAATGTGGGGATATTGAAGTTCTAATCTCGGGCAGGTGAACTGGTGGTGTTTTTTCTAAATTGTTTTCCACTCTTCTTCCACGCAAATGCGGGTTCACTTCCTCTAATTAAACCTTCCCAATTCCTAATCCATTAGCGTAGTTAGTACTTAAAGCGTTTAACCTGGACGGGTAGTAAGACTCGGTGCTTAATAGTAAAATAAAAAACCTTTAGTGCATGACTTACAAACATAAAACTCTCCCTAGTCCCTAGGTGTTAACCTCATCACTGTGAAAATTGTAGTACTAAATTTCCCGATGATAATTAATGGTATCTGCCATGCCAGGAATAGATTCTGGGAACTTTAATTGTGTAGTAAAATGCTCTCTAATAATTATTAATAATAAGTTTTGTTCAATTCTTAGTTTAGGATATTGCTTTTTGTTCAAATATTAAATATAGAAAAATCATTTTTTAAATTGGAATTATTTAAAATAAAGGGGAAATCCAATCTTTAATTGGTGATATGTAGCTACTATGAAAACTCTTTATTCGATAATAGTTTTTTAAAAATTCTTAAAAACAATATTGTAAAAAGGTTTTAACATCGTCAATATATATATATATATATTGATTTGATAAAAACACAAAATAAACAAGGCAGTTGGAATAAGTTTGAATTGTATACATACACTGTTCGCATTTAAACTAACGGCTGTTATCCATTTACAAAATTACTTCTTTATTTCAGAATGTAATGTGGTCATATGCATGCAGAAAGCATTTTCAAGATGCTTCAAGCTATTTTTGTGAATTGTATCATTTTCTTACAACACTCGTTTAGTTTGTTTTTTTGAAAGCTAAATAATAGTTCTACTACCATCGAATTCAAGTACTAGCTCGTTTCCATTCCATCCCATTCAAGAAGTGAAATCCATTAGAAAATAGGAATCTAGAAATAGAATTGACTAAACCAGCTATTTTGTATGAAGCTATAAAAATATATTTGTTCATCAATTTCAAAATGCATTACAATTTACCTGAATAAGAGTGAACCCTTAAATATTTCAAAATTCTACAAAAGAGGGTCCAAATCTCATGAAAATAAATGAATATGATAACTAAAGAAATAGGAGTGAGCTGTGTGTGTAATAGTTTTGAATGTTGGGTGCACAACAGAAACCCAGGGTATGTAACTCAATCCAGGTGCGGGAAGAACACGATGGTCGGTCTCCAAAAATAACAATAATAACAACAATAACAACAATAATAACAATAATAATTGAAATGAAAGCAGGACAGAAATAGTTTCTAACCTAAGGTTTTTTTTAACTAACCATAACATTAAATAAATCGCAAGAAATGCATGTATATGTTTATTATGAATATAAGAATTAAATAAATAAGTAGATATGAATATATCTATGAAACAAGTTAAAAGTATTATGTAGAAATATATAACAGCTCCTTCATTAAATTCACAATCTGTAATGAGCTAGGAGGATTTAAGTTAAGATTGTCTTTACTTTCAATTAACAAACTTTTTTTTTAGAATTTATACAACAAAGGATAATTAAGCTTATTATTTTTCGTCTCGGCTTTACATACGAAGTTACTCAATATTATCCTAGTACGAACCATGTGACTATCTAACATATGCATTCTATTACTCATAATTGTTCAACATAATCAAAATGAGAATTGTCTACAAATTTCTAATATATCTCATAACAATCTAAAATCAGAATTACCCTAAACTTATCATACACAATCTTAACAATACAGGAAAGTAAGCATGAAAAATTAATAAGAACATCTAACTTAACAATTTACGTAGTCAAGAAATATTTAACCATCATAATAAAAAAGGCGAGATCCAAAATTTATATTTTAGATAATATTTTCCTTTATCTATCAACTCAATAGGGATATTCCAAAATCTATATCTACAAACTAGGCTGATATAAATAAATTAGACCATTAATATACAACGTGAAAAAGTTAAGCTTTATAAGATTCAAACAGTTACTGATTTGAAATAATAACCTGCCAAAAGGGAATTTGGAAAAATAACAATACAAAAATATTTACGCCAAAAAGAAATTTACCCTTACATTTTTTTAATAATGCTGAAGCCTTGGCTTCGTCCAACTAAGTCCGAGCAATGTCTAAGAGTGCCGGACGTTTTCCTACACCGGTCATAGATACGATTTTCAAAACTAATGGAACACGGAACAAAGGGAAAAAAGGGAGGGGAACCAAAGAGTATCATAAACCGGGAGAGAAATAAGAGTGACAGAACGAGCTTCTACTCATTTCTAGACTCAATTGGAATGTTTGTACACTTTGCGGGACAGACATATCTTTTCTTCTCAAGTTCTTTGGAACGGCTTGAGCACATGGTGGATCCTAGCGGGTGCGGTTCGATTCTTAGTCGGAGCTGGTCAATTGTCTGTGCGGTGGAATTGCTGTCGGTAGTGTTGTCGTCTCGGTCGGTTCGGAGTATAGCACCGCCAGGATGGTGAAATGGGGTGAGTATTTGTTATTGTCATAGAAAAATGTCCTTTCTCTATGTTATTGTGACTTGCTCTCTCTTTTCTGGTTGCAAAATGCTACAAGAGCATGTGTGATTTTGTTTAGGAAGATGAGTACTATTTAGTCCTGTTTAGTATGTTTTATCTTATTAACTAAGAAAGTAATGGAAATTATGGTGCTATTTTCTAAACAAACCATCAGTCTCTCTTTCATATAAAAATATTAAAAGAAAACTATTAAGAATGTTTAGAAACTAAATCAATTTTCTTTATTTATTTTGTAATATCAATATCGTTATCAGTTTTAAAGCTAGATTGTCTTATATTATGCAATAAAATAATACATTGCTTTTATTTCCTTTTATTTGTGTGGTATTTTAACCACTCTCCCGTCATTTCATGTACATATTGTCTAAACTATGTTTATTTTCGTAAATATATTAGCTACTGATCAGGTTTTCACTAACTATAAATTTACTTACTGCTCAGTGTTTTAAAAATTGCAATATAGTTTTATAAATCAATCATTAATATTTATTGAATATAGTCCAATAACCTATAATGATAAAATAGTTTGGATGGCAATATTTTACTTAATTTTTTTATTTTTGAAAAAACTTACCACGATACAAACAAATTTATGAATATAAAATTTGTATTGCCACAGAAGTATAGTGATTATTTTTAATTTAAGGATTCTAGATCTGATGGGTGCATTTAAGAACGATAGCTAACAAATTTAGATTATATTTTTGGATTAAACATTTTAGCAATAAAATGTTGAGAACGAAATAGGATAATATTTGTATAAAAAATCCGTAAATTTTGTATTGAATATTTTAAAATAAATTCTTTTAAAGTGATCATACGAACGTCATTTTGAATTTAATGCACGCATTTCCAATTTGTATGTGAATTGAACGATAACTCCAATGGTATTAATATGAAATATACGGTCATTTGTGGTGAATTCTGTGGCTACCCCCCACCCCACAGCGTTCTTTACAAAGAAACAAGTGGCGTAATCAAAGAGAGAGGAACGGGTTATCCAGAACGTGGCGCTGTGCGATTAGAGGCCCATTCACTTGCCTCGTAGGGCGAATGATGGGAAGGGAATAAAGGGCTATGGAAGTACTCGGGTATTCCCCTAAGGACGACAGTCAAAGCTTTGAAAAAAACTCTGAATGGGAAAACATCCTATCTTTACAAAAAAAAATATCAAATAAAATAACACTTTTATTTATGGGATATCTGGCTATAGAATACATAACACAACCATTGATTTATATTTTGTAGTATAACGTAGAAATATAACGAGCTTAATATCGGCCTATAGTTAGACTCTAATAAAAAAAAGAGAGAGATAATATTATCTGCCGTAAGCTATGAGTAAGGAATGACATTGAATAAGGGACGAATTCTGATTAATTTTTTGGTAAAGCAATTACAGTTTCATTCACATTTCAAAGTGTAATCTTCTAATCTAAATATATATGTATAATATGTATAGTTTAAAGTGTATTCGTGGAAGCTGCAGCATACTGTTTTAAATTTTAATGCCAATCATTTGTGTCAAATGAAAAAATTTAATATTTTTAGTAGAATTTTTTAAGGTAGAATGGTTTAGAAAATATAAACCCAAAATTTTTAGGTCAATATAGACAACATTTTAACATTTGTTAGTTTAATTTTATAGGTTTTGATATTATTCATCCAAAGTTATGGCTGCAGATCGCATAATTAAATGTAATAAAGTTATTTTAGTAACTTTTGTAAAAGTTCTTCCAGAATTATACTGCACAAGCAACAGCAGAATAAATGCCTACTGCACCGATTCACCGTTTGTTGTGTTTTTGAAAACTTTAATAATCGACGGTCGCACATACCCAAAACTGACAATGCCTAAGGATATGAGTAGTTGTGGTCAGAGGACGAATATTGGCTATTTCGGTTGTAGATTATTGGTTATCAAATTTAAAAGTATCTGGGTTCCATTCCTGTGTGCTGGAGTCAATATGCAACTAATTAAGTCATGTAGCGACCATTGATCTATATCCACCCGCTTCAGTGGCTGCATGATCTAATGCACTACACTCGCAGTAGACTAGACTAATAAAGATGATGGAGGGATCTTGTTTTAATCTTAGTCGGGTGTATTGAAGGTAGTTTTTCCAAAATTAGTTTCCACTCTTCTTCCTCACAAATGAGAGTAGATTTTCTATAACTATAATAATAATATTTATCACCGCGTCTTACTACCCGTTCGGGTTATACGCTTTAGGTACTAATTACGCTAATGGATTAGGAATCGGTAAGGTTGAATTTAAAGGAAGTTAACCCACATTTGCGTGGAGGGAGAGTGGAAAACCATTTAGGAAAAACCGCCCCTAGTTCACCCGACCGAGATTCGAACCTTGATCTCCCCGTCCTCAGCAGTCGAGCTCAACACGACAAGCGCGTTAGCCAACTACGCCAACGAGGCGGGTTCTATAACTATAACTTTCCTAATCCGTACAACCATTAGCCTAGTTAGTACATAAGCGTGTAACCCGAATGGTTAATAAGACGTGAAGTAAAAAAAAATCTATAGCTCACCACATCTTTGATTATTTGACCAGAGATGTTACTTATCTATAAGTTTAAAACCCGTGTGGTTTTGAGGATTTAAATCCGCTACTCAAGCTAGTTGCTCGTTCCTATTGGAGGCTAAATAGTTTTAAGCTCTTAGTTTATTAACTCGTTGAAATTTCAGCTTAAAATATATGAGTATAAATGTTTCTTAAAATCCATTTGAAATGCTAATTTTATTTGGATGTCATGTTAATTTTATTTTAATTAAATCTTAACCCAAAACTGTAATTAATAGTTATAGAAAATACGTGACTTTTGGAAATATTTTATCAAAAAAAAAGATGTTTTAAAATAGTTCCATAAAATGTTGTCTTTAAAAACAACTACACTAAATTAGATTATAGTTTTATCATCAAAACACAACTCACTATTTCATTCTTCACAAGACTTAATTTACGTTGTAATAACACAACAGACAAACTTGAATTGCTACTACTTCTACTAAACCTAGTCTTGGTGTTGGGTCTTAGCGCCTTTCAAATACCCTAGAACAAGAAATGCAAAGAACAGGCGCAAACCAAATAATTAAAACTTTATGGTGTGATACCATTCTGAGAAGAGAGGAAGGAACCAACATACAGTACATATATTGTAATACAAGAGGTTCTTTGCTCAAGAACTAGTCGATGAATGAACTGATTTACAAAAGCATTCATAACCCGAGGTAAATAATTAAACAAGTTTTAGAGGGTGACGAGAAAAGTTTTTCCACGCAATAAACTTGAGGTCGGTGACAACAAATGCTGCACTCTAAGAGGTCAGAGTTGGAACTGTATGAGCCTGGGGTGTAGGCTGCACATCAAACATCGGAATACTGACCACTCCCTCCCCTGACACACACGATAGCGTAGCGTGAGTACCTGTTGTCAGGCAATGCAATGCTCGTTTATAGTCATAATTTACACCACGCTCGACTAAGCTATGTGCTGGAGAAGGTGTTGCCTACCCCCAGGAGCATTCAGTGCTGAATTTGACGTCTCATAACACCACCATTTAACGTCTCTGAAACTAAGTCCATTACGTGGAAAATCTTGTCTTGTTATTATCTACAAATAATTAAATATTTTAAATGGAGATCTGACCAACACTGTAAAATGGGTACTTATCGTTTTCCAAATCTATCTATGCTCTTTTTGTTTCAATATTCCTGGGATTTGACTTTTTATCGCCGTATCTTACTACCTGTTTAAGCTATACGCACATATAATAATTATTCTAATGGGGTAGGAATGATACCTATTTTGAACTAAATTATTAGAGCCAATTTTTAAAATATTCAAATAAACAATTAATTTATCAGTAAACTGCCCTTAAACGAATTTGCCCACCCCCCCCTTCCTCAAAAGAAAAGAAAATTACATATTTTTAATCATCATGTCAAACACTCCCCATCTATAAATTGTAAACAAAGGAAGCTCATTATAATATTTTGATACATTAAAAGAGTAAATATCCATATTTTTTTTTTCAAATTTAATTATCAATAGGGACTTTCTTGAATTTAATGGTTATGTATTGGCTAGATAAACAGGTTTGTGTCAACATAAATAACACCACACTTTAATATTAATAAATACTACAATTTTCTTGGGTTCAGATTTAACAATTTGTTATTTTAGAATGTAGTTTGCCTCCTCCCTTTGACTTCCAACATCAACTTTTTATGAAACCAACGTGTTAGGGAAAAGTTGATTAAATTTTAGCGACGTTAGTTAATGACCATAACGAGTTTCGTTCCTACAAGTTAACGTCAAGGAACGTTTCCAAGACATCCAATTCTCTTTAACGTACCAGCTAAAATTGTTGTTTATTCCTTATTTTATCTTTGATACATCTGTACATTAAAGACGATAGGTCTTTAAATATGGAAAATATGTTTTGTGCGATTTAAGCGACATAGTTTCTGTTTGAGCATCTCTTAATAGGAAATGTTTTATAAAAGTTATGACATCATAATTTGGTCACGTCCACCAATAATAACAAATAATTTGTATTAATAACTGTTAACTTTGTAATTAAGATGCTGGTTGGATGTGCAATCATTGCACACTATAAACCCTTTACGCACTTATTGAGAAAATGAAGGATGTGTTGCGATGTTTAGCTATATAAAATGAGTCAATCTGAACTATAACAAGTATAAACAATGCTTGGAATTGATAAAAATAGAATCAATAACAGGGCAAAGTAAGCTAAGAATTACATTGGGAAATGAGTTATAAAGATAATATTGAATTAACTTGTCAAAAAGAGTATATATTTTTTAGAATGATTGTGATAAAACAATTTGTATAAAATTAAATCATAATAATAGACATTTTACGTACATTTTAAAAATGTGAGTCACAATAACATATACACAATCAGACTAAAAAACATAATAATATACGTATTAATACATGAGTCAAACAGTCATTAAGAGTATATAGTATTGGTTGAAAACACTGAAGTTGGTTAAATAATTAAAAAAGGTTTGAGAATGATGCCTGTTATGTTTGTGAAACTAGCAAGTTAGTAAATCTTGTCTTTCAGGAAATTTTTGAATTCATAAATTTTAATACTACGAAATTTTACGAGACATAAGTCCAAAAGATCTAAGAATTTTAGAGGAACAAATATAATAAGATATAAAAGATGTATATATGTTTGTAAATTAGAATTAACAAAAGTATGATATAAAGATATGAAAAAATTAGTTAATAAAGTTTAATTCTATTCTTATCTGAAAAGTTTAGTTCCCTTGTTCCTTTTAAATCTGGTGTGAGAATGTCACGACATGTTTCGGCGCTGCAATGGCACCATCCTCAGGTCTA
>CABFVX010001606.1:91582-124978 GCA_902151425.1 Timema shepardi | reverse complement strand
CATGCTGATATATATATATATATATATATATATATATATATATATATATGCTGATAAAAATAATTTATAGCAGATAGGATGAATAAAATTACTCAATATAGTATTATTAGCACAACGTCTTACTACCCGTTCGGGTTATACGCACTTACGCTAATGTGCAATAATAGGGTGACTGTGAGATTAAATAGAGGACCTACAGTTTAACGTGGAATCCAAACCACGGTGGAGGCCTGACATACCCCACATTCACAAGTGAGATTAATACACGTCTTGTCAGAGGTGAAGTAAGTGTTTGGTAATCAGATAAATCTGTGCCAGGACCGAGGATTGAATCCCGGACCCCCAGCACAGAAGTCTGACAACTTACTCCTAGACCACCAGGTCACCTACTCATTATAAAACACCCATACTGTTTAATTAGATTTGATATCAGCTTTACCGAGTCCAAGCCAGCTTAAACCTAGAGATATACATTTTTTTTACATAGATAAACTTGGTATTTTCAAAATATCTGTCTATATATTTAAAATATGTTAAGGTCAAACTCATGAAAATTAAGGATCAATAAAACATAACGACCATTAGCTGCATATTTTGTAGTTGAATATTTTTTCTGAAATAAGTTATTCAATTAAACTTTAATGTCTGCTAAGCATTAGTTTTTTTTTACCTGCAAAATTGTGTTTCATTTAAACATAATCTCACTGAATGAAAAGAAAGCTGACTATAGCTCTACCCTGGAGCTGGAAGAAATATATAAACCTACACAAAAAAGTTTTTTTTTGCTGGCTGAACAAAAGATGTTGACTATACTTTAAACATTCCGAATTTATAAAACCAAAAAAACTTTACCATTTTGAAATGAAAGTAATCAAATGATAACTAGTTTCTTAACCAGAAATACATAGAAGTCTAAGTAAATATTGTATGTCTCGAACATAAAATGTTTTTAGCTATTTTGCAAACAAATTAAAGCCACTTTATATGTTAACACTATAAAATGATTGGAACACTTAAATCATTGACTTCTAAAAACCTTCGACTTGAGGATTTAAGAAAATATCGAACTTGAAATTCAAAAGTAATTAAATAAACGTTGTTCCAATTGTAATTGGAAATTGTTTTAAATCTCTGTGGCTTATCCTAAAAATAATTTTATATTAGGTTTTTTGTAGCACTGTAGCATATACGTTAAGTAATTATAGTAAAAATTTCACAATCAGTCACAAGACCATTAACTTAACAATTTAATAAATGTATGACGATTATAATGAATGTAAGAAATATTAACATTCAGTTTCTATTTATATTAAATATTTATTCTTGAGGATATTAATGAATTTTTTCCAGAATTTGAATTGGACTTAGAAACTAGGGGTTTGTAGAAAAACTAAAAATTCTGTTTCGTAAAATGGTGGATTTGATACATCTCTACAGCAGACAGACAAACCTCAAGGGTTATTAGGTCGGCTTTTGTTGTTTGTAACGTAGCCATTGAGCCAATAATATTACTACTTTATGTACGCAGTCTCGTAGAAACATTGTTGAAAATTTCCCATGAGAAACCGTGGGTCAAACTCATATGTTATACGTCACATATTACTTACATTAAAACTAGATCATAGTGATTAAAAACAACCACTAAAGTTTGTGACTAAACTAAAAATGTAAATTTGTGATTAAACTTTGGAATATGAAATATATATTTGAAACTTTTTATACATTGGTTCTGTATTGCAGAAAATAAACAAACCATTTCATATAAATTACGTTGGAAAAGGCGTTAATATAAACTCATTAAAACTTTTAATAATTTATATAATTGTTAAAAAAAAATTAATTTCATGTTTATTCTACAAGTGATGATAAAATTAATAACAATTATAGTATTAGCGATAAATATAGAACCATAAGTGAAACATTTAATACATAATAGTTATATTTTCAACTAATCATATGCCAAACTTCACGTTGTATAGTTTTAAAAATTGATACAAGACGTATTTTTAATATCTGTAAAAGACTTATTTATATAACTATAATAATAGCTACGATGGATACATGAATTAAATTTAAATCTAGTAAGCTAGGATTTGAATTGCCGTTGGATGTACTAAGGGTAGCTTTTAATAAATGGTTTCCCACTCTCTCTGTATGAAAGTTCGGGTATAATTTTTCTAAATTCTAATTTATTAACAAAATTGGTATTTAAAACAGATAGACCAGCTTTGTATATATGTATAGTTTTAAATATGTATGTAATTATATATAATAATAATAAAAATTTCAAGTTCCCTTATTATAATGCTGATCAACAGTCGTAAGACCTATAACAGGCAAGCACTGAAAGGTACACTGGTACCTTACAAATATATATATTTACATGAGAATATAAGATATACAATAATTGCTAAGTAATTGTAGATACTGTTGAATAGCTACGAAAACTATAATAATCAATAATGATAAGAATGAAAAATAGCACAAATAATTAAAGAGTGGTAAAAGCAGTAACAATATGCAAGAAATAAATCAGAATATTTTATATTTATATATTATAGACAAAACTTATATAATAATAATAATAATAATGAATTGCTTTTAAAACAATTATATAAAGCTATTAAACTAGGTTAGAATTAAAGGTTTTTTCCAATGACAATTAAAGTGACAGGAACTTTTAAAAAAAATCATACAAAATACAATATTTTAAACTCCCTCATAAATATATTTTAAATAAAATGTCTCTAAAATGTCCCTAGAAACTAATTGGGATTTGTGAAGCAAAAGATTTGAATGGAAATTAAATGCTTAAGAGTTTATTTCATATTTTATTTTATTCTGAAAAATATGTCTGTGCTAAAATATTTATCCAGGAAATTCCTCGTCATTTTAATTGAAAGGAAAAGAGAAGTGTTACATAAATAGCTCGGAGGAATATATACATATACAGGGAATGTAAACATTTGAAATCAAATATTTATTTTCATTCCTTAGGAAAAATTTCTTAAAAAGTTTTGCTTTGAAAAGGAATCATATTGAAGTGTACGGAAATAAAAGAAAGGTTTATTATACAAAGGAAATCGCAATCAAAAGGCTTGCCATGGGAATGCGATTGGATTCATTCTTTGCTTGTTACACACTCGCCACACTGGAAGGAAGATGAGATTGGAATCAATTTCTTTTTACTGATGTTGGCTAAAAATTTCTATGAGTCAGTCACCTTCAATATCTGTTCAAACGTCAGGCAGCGTGGGAACAAGAAACCTGAACCTTTCTATATAAGAAGGAATTGAAATGTTCTACATAAATCTGTATACCTTTTCAATGTGGGGACGCAATAAAAGGTCAATGTTTTTGCAGTTTATTTAGTAAAAAATTATCTTGGTCAAAATAACTCAAATATTTCTCCAGTGGAGATATAGAACTTAATTTTCTTCAGTTGATGACCTCAACCGTTCTTGAATTTCTGTCAAGAATGTCCTGGAATTCAATGAAAACTTTTTTTTTCTTCATTAAAATGTTTCACATCTTATGCCACTATGCTCATGGCATATATTCAAAACTGTTTATATCACAATGTGAACAAATTTAAATTCTATGTTTTTATCGAAGCAATACCTAGGCTATTTGATTTATTTTGGCCAAACAAAAGTCTTTCTATACATTTTTTAAAAAGCCTTTGCCTTATCTTGCATCACCTTCCATAAAACGCTTATGTATTAATTGCGCTAATAGTTTTAGAGATTAGTAAAGTTATATTTAGAGGAAATTTAATTGAATTTCAGGGGAGGAAGGGTGGCAAATTATTTTGGGAAGCCATCCTTAGTAGACCGACCAAGATTTGAACCTCAATCTCCCCATGATCGGCAGTCTAGTCTATTACGAGAGTAGTACTTTGACCATGTGACCACCGAGTTGGGTCAGCCCATTTTAATGTGTAAAGTGTGAATGTGCATGTTTGTGTGCATGGAGTTTGCATGTGTAAGCTTTACTTAAGGCTCATATCCAAAATTAATTCTTATTACTAAGGCCCTGATTTGGATGTTATATTTTCTTATTTTTATGTGTCATCATGTAAATAGTCATTATTACATACACTATGTTTATGATCAACTATTTGTAGAAAGGTATAATTTATAGATTTTTTGATAATTTTTATAATTTTTTAATTTCAGCTCATATTTTCTTGGTTTGCGTCATTTAGTAGTCATTTTATGATGTGTTTAGCCCATTTTAAGCATTTATGTTGAATACATATATTTTAAGTACCATATATATTTTATAAATGCATAGATACTCCAACATAAAATTATTTCAACGCACATGTGTCAGAAAGAGTAGATAGTGCTGGCAATGAACTTTGAATCATCTTTGCTTGTTTGGTTGTAAAATGCACATTCCTGGTGAGAGACTGCGTATAGAATGGAGAGGGTTGCGTTGGAAGGGGATAGCTATTATTTCCGAAGCAAATATTTGTATAGCAATACTTTATTTAACAGAATGAAAGAGTTTTGTTGTAAAAGTAATTTTGTTGAGTATATATATTTTTTATTTTTAGAGTGCGTTCTTAGATTTTGTTATGTTCTTTTCGTACGAGTTTTAGTCCATAATTTTAGGTCACTTTTTAAATTCAAAGACATTTTCGATCATATTAATTCGATATATAAATATTTTTTTGATCATTTTTTTAAGTAATCCAAGTCGAGACCCTGCCTATCAAATACGCTTTAGAATTATATTTACTGTGTTTATTTGTTATGTCATGCTATGTCTTTAGTCTTAGTTTTAGTTATTTCATTTGATTTCATGTAAGTTTAAAAATGATCTAGTTGTCTAGAAAAGTATAAAATGAGACGTAAGTTTTAATTCCTCTACTTGAACCGTTTTTTTTTATCATATATATGATGAAAATAATCACTGAATAGAAATATTAACTATTGAAACTCGTGTTGACCAAAAATGAATGTTTGGTGCTAGGGGCTTATAACAAGGAGGGTATCGTCTCATTACTCTTTTAATTGAATCCATATTACCGTCTACCAATTTTTTTTAACCAATATAACGATTGATAAAAAAAAATTACATCCATTACTGTTTACAGCCTGTGGCTTGGGTAAGTTTTTCTACAAACCATATATTTTACACTACCGGGTGGCTAGGTCTGTCGTAGGTTCATATGTATAAGAATCTAACTCAAGACTAGGAGAAACACAACATCCAGTCCCCAGATATTAATTCATCAATGTTATAGGGTGAAACCACATTTCACCAGAGACAAATTTTTCGGTCATGTCGGGAATCAAACCTGGGACACAGCTCAGTAGACAGAAACGCTACCGACTGAACCAAGGTATTGGATTGATGTAAATTAATTAACATTAATAATATTACTCATCAACCCTGACAATACTTTGAGTTTTCATAAACAATGGGTTGACTCCTATATTAAAATAATAATTTAAGTATTGGGTCTCAGCTATATAAAATTACAAAAGCTTACAAAAGGTGAAGGAGTCAATGTAGGCTGGACCCCTTGAAATGTTATGACCCTCTACTTACCAAGGTAAGTTCATACGTACGCCTAAAAACTTGTATTGACTATATAGGTATATTACAATTTTCTAGTGGACAGCCCCTTGAATAATAATAATAATAATAATAATAATAATAGGACTTACAAATCATGTTTTATCACCCGTTCGAGTAATACGCTTAGGCACTAACTACAATAATGGGTTAGGAATTTGAAAGGCTTAATATAGATGAAGTGAACCTGCATTAGCGTGGAGGGAGAGTGAAAAACAATAAAGAACTACACACCCCTCACCCCCCCTCCCCCTCAGTTCACCCAAGCGAGATTCGAATCTTGATGTACCTGGCCTCGGTAGTCTAGCTCAACATAAAAATAGTGTGTTAGCTAACTACGGCACAAAGTCTGGTAAACCCTTCAAAAATTAGTATTCTACGCCCGTGAGTAGATTTAACTTTAGCACCGAGTCTTACAGCCCATTCGGTGTTTACGCTTATATACTAATTACATTATTTTGTTAGTGATAATGAAGGGTTAATTTAGAAGAAGTGAACTCGCATTTGCAAGAAGGGAGAGTATAAAATAATTTAAGGTAAACATGCCTCAGTGCAACTTACCGGGATCGAACACTGATCTCTCCGTCATCGGCAGTCTTGTCTACTGCGGGAGTATCGCACTAGATCACGCGGCCACAGAAATTTCGTGGGCCACAAAAAAAAGGGCTTTGTGGGCCATCAGTTGTAAATCCCTGCCTTTGACTATGCTATCATCGATGTGGGTCTTTTCGTTTTACAACCCATCCAGTTCATCCACATGTGTATATATATCGTGTATATATATCGTATATATGTTTATAAATATATACAAACAAATTGTGTAATTATTGGGCAGATAGAGTTTAAAGAAGTGCATAAGCATTTTCGTTGAACAAGTATGGAATATATTTTGAGAACAAGCTACCATATATTATCTCAGAAATTATTTGAGCCCAGAAATCCCATTACCCGTATAGCCATATAGGACAAGAAATATGTGTCTGCCGTTGCAAGTGTTAGTTTTATTTTATTACCACGTCTTTCTACCCGTTCTGGCTATAAACTTATGTATTAATTACACTAATGTCTAAGAGAATTGATAGACTAATATAGAGGATACGCACTGACATTTGCGTAGAGGAAAAACCATCCTTAGTCCATCCAACCGGAATCGAACTCTGATAACTCAGTCTTCAGCAGTCTAATCTCTTGAGAGAGTACGATGACCTGGCGGTCTAGGGGTAAGGTGTCAAGACTTCTATGCTGGTGGCCGGGGTTCAATCCTCGGACCCGGCACAGATTTATCTGCTTACAAACCCCTCTTTCACCTCTGACAAGACATCTTGTGAATGTGGGGAATGCTAGGCCTCCACCGTGGTTCGGATTCCACGTTAAACTGTAGGTCCTCCATTTCATCTCACAATCACCCTACCATTACACATTAGCGTAAGTGCGTATAACCCGAATGGGTAGTAAGACGCGGTGCTAATAATAATAATAATAATAATATTGAGAGAGTAGTGCTTTAGACCACGCTGCTACCGAAGCGTGTGTTAGTTGAATATAACCTGATTCACCAACGAGGAAGAACTTATTTTCCTCATAAGACTCCAATAAAGATAATATCGGGCTCATGTAGCTATTTTACTCTCAGACGATCATTATTATTATCAGTAAACGTTAAGTATACATATCATAAATTAATTTGGTGAAACATGAAGCTCGTTTATGACGTAAAAAAAACAGGCCCTCATCAGCTGCGTCGTCTAATGCTCTAAACAGGGCGGAGTTTACAATGTACAATTAAGATTTTTTATCACCGTAAAATGTATTCTAAGCAAAGCTCCTCTATTAAAACTGTTGGTAGCATCAAATAAAATGTTTTCGCGAGATTTACATAGTATTATTACGATAATGGATGGTACTTTATGGGGGTAGGAGATTATATTGCGTGAAAGATAAATTAACAATATACAAATGATCAATAATGAGAATGAAGGTGTGCAATACTGATATAAGTGACACTTTGAGTGAGAGTCCAGTATAATAGAAATCTTAAAAAGCTACTAGAACCGTTGCACATGAATTGCGGATCAACTCAACTGAAATTTGTAATATTCTTACATGAATTGCGGGGTAAAATTAAATGTATAATGACTGTTAAACATGGAAAATTAAGGCTAGGTTGGGATAGTTTATATTAGGTTACGTTAGGCTAGATTTTGTTAGTTTAGGCTAGGTTAAGTTATGTTAGGTTAGTTTATGTTTGGCTAGGCTAGCTTATTTTATGTTAATTTAGGTCATGTTAGTTTAGCAGTTAGGAGTTGATTGGGATTACGGTATGTTCCTAATCTTATGTGCACAGTATAAAAAGTATAATCTGTTCCGCAATTTAAGTGCACCCATTAGAACTACTCTCACATACTTATAAATCTGTCACGTAATCTGCATTTGTCACTTTTGATAAATATTAGCAAGATAATTCTAGTAAAATATTATCAATTTTGTCCGCTAAAAATCATATTTGTATTTAAAAAAAATTCATTCCTTATAAGATTGGACCGTTACACATGTTATTTTGTAATAAGAGATAGTTAATCTTTTGTTTTTTTATTGAGTCCTACTACCCATCCAAGCTATGTGAATACTTTCTTTCACAAATGGATTTGGGATGAATAAGATATAATTTAGGGTAAATAGACACACGTTTACAGAGAGGGAGAGACGGTTTAAAGCCGGGTCTGCCCTTGTATCATAGCCTCCCTCTTATCGTATTCACGTCGTGTTGGAGAGAGTTGCGATACACACGGATACGGTTGAGACAAAATTTCGGCCAATCCGATCTTTGTTCCATCACGATCCTAAAGGAGGTCCGTAAAGTTCGCAGCACCTCTAGTGGCGCAGATTATGATAAGTATGCCAATATTTAGTGCTGAATTTGTATCAAAAGAATATATTATTCTCATATTGCCGTTATAATTTTGGTGAAAAAACCAAAATTGGTGTTAATTCTGAATTTGTGCCACAAGAAAATTATATTCTCTCAGTTTATGCAGTAATAATTTTTGTGAGAAAGAAAATTGGATACTGTTAACTTTATGTAGGTAGCAGAACCCATAATAACAGAAATTATGAGACCTATGATAATATCTAGTTATTTATTTGTGCCTCAGGATTATATCTAACACCCATAATTTATTTGTGCAACCAAGGTTATCGTTAAGAGATTTAAGGACAGTGAGTGCTACTGGTAGCACCCATAACGAACCATATTTTTAAACCTATACTAATATCTAGTGCTAAATTTTCGCCATATTAATATCTTACTTTCCTAATCTGTGCTGCTAAAGTTTCCACTAAAACACCTTAAAACAATAAGTTGTGTTAACGCTGCACTGCCCCACCTTCACTTCAAGGCTGACCATAGTTTCTCCCACCAGTGACGTCACAAGGGTTATCCTAAGGGGTGCGCAAACGTTGCGGCCAAAAAAAAAACACTTGGGTGTTGCTAACTTCAGGTAGTGGCACCATCATGACACATATTTTGAAACCTATACCAATATTAATGCTAAATTTGTGGCACAAGAATATCCCACTCTCATTATATGTGTTCCTATTGTTTTCATGAAAACAACTTAATAATGTGGGTGCTGTATGGGCTCTGCTCGAAGCACCAATAACGGCACAAATTATGAGACATAAATAATAATATTTAGCACCGCGTCTTACTACCCGTTCGGGTTATACGCTTTATGAGACATAAACCATTAGTGAGTGCTCAATTTGGGCACAAGAATATTTTGTTATCTTGAATTGTGTTGCTGTGGTTTTTCATGAAAACGCAAAAAAAAAAAATCTTTGGGTGCTGTATTCATGGATGCTGCTAGCTGATATTATGCAAATACTTTGTTATTCCTTTGGTAGGTACTTAAAGAATAGTGTTTTCTGCTATGGTTATTTATAAATTTATCCTCCCATATTTATATTAGTAAAATGCTAAGTGCATACAAGAATCGATAGGCACAAGGTAAAGCTCATTTAGCACTGTTAAATGGTGATAAAGAGGCAAAGGTTTGAATCCATGTGAGGTATAATGATGGGCTTTCACCTTGATGATTTCCAACTCTGACTCCATGCAAACACTTGTTCATTTCAAAGAAGTTCTATCTTCCTTACCTCTCCTCCATTTGTATCATTAAATGGTGAAAGTGGATTTAAAAATAAACAAAACATATGTTTTTTTGTTTGTTTGTTCTGAATCATGGCACAAACTCTTTCGTGTGTTCTATCGCTTTATTTTTATAACACCTTTGAGGTAAGATGGAACATAGCGTGAGTTTAAGGCTAGCACAGCAGTCAGTGAGAAAGTATAAATCACTGTCAGGCTACACGACTTAAAACATTTCGAGTATTCTCTGGAACTATTTCTCTATTCGGTAAAAGATTGTATTCCCTTTCGCCCTTCACTTACAGTCACGTTTTTGTCATTTAAATAAGAGAGAGGAGAAATAAAATTACACTGGCTGTAATTCACGTTTCCTTCCAGCCATCTTTATATGTTTAAGTGGGAAATGGAGAGAGCAATACTAATAGTCGTTTATTATTTTATTTTTATCGCCGCGTCTTACTACCTTATACGCAAATGTGTAAACTACACTAATAGTTTAGGGATAAGGTTTAATTGAGAGTAAGTGAACCCTCTGTTGCGTTGAAAGGGAGTGTAAAACCACTTAGGAAAAACCACCCTCAGTGCACCCAACCGGGATCGAACCCTGATCTACCCGTCTTTGGCACTCTAGTCCAACACGAGAGTGGGATGTTAGACCACGCAGCCTCCGAAGCTGGTCGTTTAGTTACAAAGGCTTTGGTTATTTGAAACACTGTAAAGTTGGATTCATACTGAGGAGGCTGTGTATCTACTGTACGCCTGCTGTGTCGTGTTGCTAACAATCTCGAACAGGTAATTTCCATATGAGTGATCTTGTAAAACCGTTTTTTGATTCACACTGAGAGGCTTGTGTACCAACCGTGCTCCAACTGTGTAGTTTTGGATTGGTCAAAAAGTGTTCTCCCAAGGTTACGGTCCATACGGTCCACTAAGGCAGGCGCACAGCCCTCTCAGTGTGAATCCTTCTCCAGACTACATTGTATATCATCGTTGAGATAATTGTATGGTTACTATTGGTAAAAACCCCATTGCCATTCTCTTGTTTTCTTGTGGTCAATATACCCTCACACTCAGGACAACTTTCTCAACGATCGAGAGTCAAGGTTGCCAATAGATCCTTCTTACCCCAGCACACTACCTCCCAACATAAATGAGAGCGAAGAGATTGGGCAACAGTTAACTGAGAGAGAGCGAAGATAGAGCATTCCCCAATAAGACATGCGGTTCCCTCAGTGACGATATTGGGTGTTGTTGACTCCTGAGACTAGACCGTTCAAACGGTGTTTGTCTTAGCATCGGCATTGTTTGACTTAATTTGACAGCGTCGCTGCTTTCAGAGAGTTGGTCACGTCCACTAGGGAAGAGCTCAGCAGACAGGAAATGACACGTGACAAGTAAGATGGACAGCTATGACGTGACCTGCAAGTTTGTAAAAAAAACATTTCGTGACTAGTTTTTTTTCTTACATTTAATATTTAAAGTTCTACTTTTTATATTTCACCTGTTGATATTGAAAGAACACACTTTTAGAAACGACTGATTCTCTAAGCATATGAATTACAAACAGAATTACCCACCTCGGTGGCGTAGTTGGCTAACGCGCTAGTCGTGTTGAGCTCAACCGCTGAGGACGGGGAGATCGAGGTTGGAATCTCGGACGGGTGAACTGGGGTGGTTTTTCCTAAATGGTTTTCCACTCCCCCTCCACGCATATGCGGGTTCACTTCCTCTAATTCATCCTTCCCAATTCCTTATCCATTAGCGTAATTAGTACTTAAAACGTATAACCCGAACGGGTAATAAGACGCGGTGTAAATAATAAAATACAAACTGAATTAACTTTAGAACCTCCCACTATGTGGGCGCATGGTCTAGCAATAGACTATGCTAGTTCGGGTGTATTACGTTTTTTTCCTAAATGGTTATCCGCTCTCCCTTTACGCAAATGTGGGTACAATTACTTTGAATTAAGTGCTCGTCATTCCTAACACATTAATGTAATTAGTACACAAGCGTATAGCCCCAACATGTTAGTGAAGTTAGATAAAAAACTTGGAAGCTAATTTTTTATTATACCCAATTTCTCCAAATATATGTTAGATAGTTTCATTAAAATGTAAACGCTTCAATTATGTTTTCACACTCCCCTCGGTGGCTACATGATCTAATATGCGACTCTCTAAATAGACTGGTGATGGGGAGATCGTGGTTAAATTTCAGTCGGGTTTATTGAGTAATGGTTTTTCATAAACGATTTCCCACTCTATCTCCATGCAAATGCAGATACATTTCCTCTAAACTAAACGTAATTAGTAAATAAGCATATAATCCAAATGGTTTAATACGTGGTACCTAAAAAATATGTTTTCTTATATTAGATAAAATAAAATTAGCCCTCTAAGAATTGCAGCTATTAAATGATTCAATACAAAATGTAAAGTAATTAGATTCTCACTAAATTATACAAGAATGATTTTTTCACTAATAATGCTTTATTAGTAGAGTCAGGTTATCTTGCTAATACAGATAATTAGGGATTATAAAAGTAGCTCAGAAGAAAAATGCAAGCCTTGGCATGAATAGAGATTGGAAAAACCATCTCTAGTACAACCTGAGGTAATTGGAACTTCTCCAACCTCCTCGTCACCTATTAATGTGTTGCGAACCTGACACTTTAAACTATGAGTTAATAAATCACGGGCTCTAAGTCGGTTTGGAAACCATATTTCTAAAAAACAATCTCAAAACTTAATAGACACCAGCGATCCGTGTAATAGGAAAATACTTTAAGTTACAGTCAAGTTCAGAGAAGGGGAAACTTTTTGACGTTTACAAAGATTACTTAAACTACTTTAACATATTAATACGTCAAGACAGCGATAAGCAGTTTTCCCTTTTGCTACTTAATATTAATATCTAAATAATATTTATAGTAATATAAATGCTTATTACAATTACATATATTTTATAAAAATATCTGTTAAATTGTAGGTCCTTCATTTCATCTCACAATCACCCTACCATTACACATTAGTGTAAGTGCGTATAACCCGAACGGGTAGTAAGACGCGGTGCTAATAATAATAATAATAATAATATAAAAGTATCTTCATATCGAAATTGTATTATAGTTTTAAGTAAAGTTCTGAATCTAAATTTAATTTTAGAATATACTCACTAAATACAATTCCTTCAAAAAGTAATTTGATTCTAGACTAGACATTCGCCTCAGGATATAGAAATCAGGACATTTTACTATCCTTTTAGCTGACATAATCCATTAATAGTCATTTTGACTTAATATGACAGTTGTAAGGAGACTAAAAACACGCACGTATGATAACAAAACATATTTTGGAGGAGGTGGTAGGTAGACCCTACTTCTTTTGATCTCAAGCTACTAGCAATTTTTCCTTTCCGAAGTAGTTTGGGTAGTGCTAGCCTAGCATAACCTATACCAAGTTTATGGTTGGAAGGAATTCCTAAAAGGATTTTCTCCATTTCAAAATTCTACTATTTAGTTGGATTTTGTTAAGAGAAAAGACCAACCAGACATTTTTTTTATCATAAACCCTTACCTATGCTAGCCTAATGCAACTTAACTTAAACTTGCATCTCCTCTTAAAAATAACTAATTTTACCATGAATGTAATGTCGGAGTAGCTAACTTTCAGAGTACACCTCCTTTGCTCAGTCAATATAGTGTCTGTATATTAAGCCATGTGTCCCGGGTGCGATTACTGGCATCCAAAAAAATCTATCATCGGTTAAATGTATGTCTCTCTTTCCACAGTGATGAAATAATGACCGATGGCTGGAAGTTTTGTCTGTTCTAGAATTAAGTTAGATTTTAAGTCGTGTACTGTTATATTCAATCGGCTTAGAAAGAGCTCGTTAAATACCTCAAATTTTGTTTTTAAATGGAAAGCTAATTCTCATCTGGATTAATCATTCTGAACCGACGTCTTCTGGTGATTTATTGTATTCATTTCCTATTAATATTCTACAATTTAATGCTACCTGCTATGAAGTGCCCAGTCTACCAGTTGAGTCAATGGTTTCCAATTCACTTTTATACCATTTCTTCTAGGTGAATCATTGTTGCCCAATACACCAATCTCTCACACACAAGGTGCCCCACCCATCGCGGAATTACATATTTGTATATTGGAGGGCTATAAAAATGTATATCACCGTGGCCGGGTCAATTTAGTAAAATACCTCAATCTTAATCTATTTGTCCATCACTCTTCTCCTGTAATTTCTTCCATTATTCTTATCTCACTTGGACACTGTCTGATCTGCTCCTCCCATATCTTTCTTGGCCTCCTTCGCAGTATTTTTCTTACATACTTATTATTATTATTATTATTATTATTATTATTATTATTATTATTAGCACCACGTCTTACTACCCGTTCGGGCTATACGCACTTACGCTAATATGTAATGTTAGGGTGATTGTGAGATGAAATGGAGGACCTACAGTTTAACGTGGAATCCAAACCACGGTGGAGACCTCTTACATACTTCATTTCCAACAAAATTATCTTTGGCATCCTCTCTTTTTCATCCTTATTACATGTCTATACCATATCAGTCTTGCTTCCTCTACTATATCATGTACTCCCTGTACCTCCACTCTTTCCCAGATAACTTCATTCCTAATCCTATTTCTCCTCGTGACAGCTAACATGCTCCTCACAAACCTCATTCCCGTGGCGTCCATTTTCCTAGTCTCACTTTAGCCGTGAGTGAAGGTAAAAAATTACCGTCAACTGACTATACCAAGAATAGACAAACTCTCAGTTTACAGGATGAAGGTTAGCTATATATGTATATATCACATGTTGTTTAACGCAAGTCAACACCCGGTCCTGTAGCATGGCTTCCATCATAATCTAGGTCATACTAGTGTAATTATAGTAGGATATTGGATTATTCTTATCGGTGTAAGAACGAATAAAATGGTACACCATTTATATTTTTTACTGGAAGGGCTTAATCAGAGATCTGTAAAGGTTATTATATTTTGATTTACTTAGGTATGTAATATACAGAAGTCATTTGTGGTAGTTATTATCAATATCTATAAAATAATATTAATAAAATGGTAAAATATTACCAATACTTTTGGCCAGATTTTATTTTACTATTCTCTAATAGGCTTTCGTCTATAAAAATTTAACAGAACCTATCCGTGGTGTCCGAATATTTTCACTAAATATATAAAGATGTGTAAGAAAGTGATTTTAGATGGATGTATATATACCTGTATTACACGGAGAAAGATTTGGAAAATATTTTAAGAAAAATCGCCCTAAATATCCTCAGCAGGGATATTAACCCTGATCTCTCCGCCAATGTAAAACCAGATAGTACTAGACAAGGATAGTATTACGTACCTGCCCATTTAATTAAGAGTTAATATAGGTATAAGCATCTAGTGGACTCTTATGAGGTAGACTAAGGTTAAATTTTTGATAAAATTAATTTTTTTTCTAAATTAAAGTTTTACCCATTTATTTACACTAGAGTTTTTAGATTTTTTTATTTTTAATGTGTTTTCTGAAAGAATAAATATCTAGAATCTTTACAACTAATGAATTTTTAATATCAGACAGGACCTATTTTTCCCATACTCATCATCTAAATAGAAACCGATTTTTGTTTTTGTGTTTGTGTATAGCCACTATAACTCAAGCCCAATAAATATAGAAAGATGAGGCTTGGTGCTCATATTCAAGATAACCTAAGGCTATGTATTTTGTTCGTACATTTTGCCACAGAGATTTTTTTTAATTTTTTGTAGCACCGTGTATAACTATCCGTTTTGAACATACGCTTATTTACAATTAACTCTAATGGTTTTATGGATTAGAAATAATATATTTACAATAATTGTACCCGCATTTGAGTGAAAACCCCTTTTATATAAAAACCACGCCCAGTGCACCCGACTGAGATTCAAACTTTGATCACCCCTTCATCAGGAGTCTAATCTACTGCGATGTTAGAGCGTTAGACCATGCGGCCATTGGAGCGCGTAGAAAAGTTAAATTTTCTATCATCATATATTGCATTTCTTTAGTATTCATTTGTTTTTTAAACTTGGATCACATGAAATAAATGGTACGGTGAAATAATATACACTTTTACAGAAACATATTGAATAAAATTAGCGTGTGTGTTTGCCAAAGAGAAACGCAATCAACTCCTGGCTTCTGAGATCTTAATTGTTTAAATATAATTGCCAATAGCTCAGAAGAAAATTGGCTTTATAAAAATATATTTCACACAATAGTTTGTTTTTTTAATGGAAATACAACATTTCAATGATAATTTATTTCATATCTTAAACATTTGTAGTGTAGCGTGTCAACCAAATGGTTGAACAGCTACAAGAAAAATATTTAATATTTTTTGGATTTTATGGGAGACAGAAATTAAATCAGCATATTTAATTTAATTTGTTTCTGATCTACGAAAGTTACCTATTGTCTAACCTCCTAACACGTGGTTGATCAAATATATTGTCTTTTGATAATTACAGTACTAAATATCAAAGAAGAAGGCTAATATTATTGTGTTTATGAACTAAAGACTTTAACACTTCGCTTTTCCTGGTGGATAATAATTCATAAACGGGCGTTCTACGGCCACGTGGTGTACACACACGAAAAATGTTAAAAAATATGTCTATATCCTTATTTCTCATAAAAACAATAGTGGATATTAAATAAGTAAATTAATACAGATATATTATGATATAATATATTTATGAACAAGCTCACCCCAGCCAGATGTCTGCAGATATCATTCTTTTAAAAAACACGAGGTTCTCAAGCATGGCCGACCCATCACGTGCGCTCAGCTGGTCAAAAGAGCGAGAGGTGAAGAGTCGACGCCTTGACCTGTTGCGCACGCAGCGATACTGGTGGTCATTTGAAGAACCTTTAATAATGTTCTTTTGTTTTCCTTTTCTCCCCACGTTTATTCTCCTTTATTTCTGACTGTTCTTACATTCTTATTTTCCATTTATTTTTCGCCTTGTCCTAGCCAGGTTTGGTATATATATGGGCCGTCCAGAGATAGCATTTCGTAGAATAATTCCACGACGAGTCGAGACTACAAGGAGTATTCGCCGCCCGGCGCCGACACTATAGACCATGGAGACTGCGGCGTCAGATTCGTAAAATAATTTCACTGCGAGTCGAGACAACAAGAAATATTCGCCGCCCAGCGCCGACACTATAGACCATGCAGACTGCGGCGTCAGATTCGTAGAAAGGTTCCACCGTGAGTCAAGACTACACGGAGTATTCGCCGCCCGGCGCCGTCACGAAGGACCATGGCGACTGCGGCGTCAGATTCGCTACCTTCAGCCGTGACAACGGGATAAGGGGTCGCCCTACTCAATTCACCGTGGACATGGACGACGCGTTCAGCTGTACTGGTATCCTGTCGCTGTGGCCAAGTCCTTGCTACTAGGACTTTTGCAAAGTAATGTAACTTATTCATCCCTCTTCTTATATGTCTTTTATTTTATGAGAAGCCTCGTTTGGTTTCTAGAAGAATAGTTTTTGTTTTGGTTTACTAAATTGGTATGTCTAACTTGAGCAAAGATGTTTGCTAAGATTATTTATATGTCACATGGCACTGTACTTACATTAAAGCCTCAGGCTAAGAATGTTAGTGTTTAGATCTAGTCTGAGTCACGAGTTCGTTACTCTCTTGTTCCGAATTTAGTCATGACGTCCTAAACGTCATGAACATTAGTTTTTTATATTGGGGGCTACTACCAGGATGTCTGTTTACTTTATAAACAAGTTTAGAACTTTATGTAAATGTAGTTGAAAACTGTGAATTAGCTGAGTATTGGCTTAATGGCGCTACCCAAGGAAATTGCCTTAGATTCATTGTGGGGTCCGCGCTAATTATTCTATTTTTATATCTGCCTATGATTAGGTTTTGCTTTTGCATTGATATTAATAGTTATCAATGTACTATATTATGCTGGCAGTACCATAGGGGAATAAGACCAGCAGTAGTACTTTTGTGACACCTGTTTCTTAGCCTCCAATCAGCTGGAGTTATCATCTGTGTATTCATCATGGTTTATGGATACCTATTAATAACAAATCTACCAAGTGAGACTGTGTAAATGTTACATTCTTTATTTGCTCTTTGCTATTTGTTCAATCTTGTGAAACCTGTATTTATGACAATTTATCTTTTGTTTACTATAATAAATATATGTGTTAAAATGACTCTGTGTTTCTATATGTGTATATATAGTACCTTTTGTTTCAGTAGATATATAAACCAAATTGGAGATTTACACTTGTGTAAAGTAGCCTCTAATTCATTTTCCCGGAAAGATGAGATGAGCCGTTTTGTTGTATTGAGTTAAACAATGTCTAAATATGAATTTTAATCAAAATAACAAGAGCGGTTTTTTATAATATAATTTTTTCTCTTTTTCCTCTTTATAAACTACCATTAGTTTTAGTGCTATGTATTGAATTTCAAAAATGTATTAGGAGAATCTTATTAAAACGCTAAATACCTAGTTGTACCTCGATCGGTAAAATGGTTTGGCTCTAGTATGAGGTACTCACACATGGGCGTACGGAATCGCAAATACCACTTTTTAGGGTTCAATGGGTAAAAAAAAACTCGATATGGATTTCTTTGACCATAATAATAATTTATCTACCCAAGGTTCACGAGAAAATATAAATATAAATTTTATATTCAAAGGAATCAATCTTAAATCCAAAGAGAAATTATCAATGTTAAATCAAAGGTTAAATAACCCTAGGTTTGTTTGGTTAGTTGTCTCGTGCCTATATCACTTACAATGAGATTTAAGTTACTTTTGCATACAAAAATTGATCATAAGTGCAGTGGTCACACTTTTTATTTTGTTGTGATACTTCACACTACTTTTATTGGTTCCATATATTATATATTTAATATGTTGTAATATTTCGACTAAGCAAGAGTGCTTTGTTAAATATACGTTTCATAACAATCACAACTGGTATTTAACATTAAGATCATACCCATGTACCCTTGTACCCATTCCCAATTTAATTTCTGAGACAACTGTAGGCCTTATGGAGAAACGCTTTAGCTTTGCTCCCTCTCAGTTAACTGCTGACAAATCTTCTCGCTCTCAATTATAACTGAATGTGGTGTGCTGGTGTAAGAAGGAGCTACTGGCAATCTCGACTAATCAGCGTTGTGAAATAAGTCTTTTATTTAAAAGGAGATTGACCACGTGAAAAAGAATGAATTACAACGATGTTTTCTAAGAGTAGCATGCGGTTCCTTCAGCGATTATATCCAGTGTAGTCACTGGTACAGCCAGGATTCGTTTGTGGGGGGGAGGACGGAGTGTTAGTTTACTTGACCAACTAAGCGGAGTCCATTGGTTTTTCCCGCGGTAAAGTTTTAATATTTAAGTACTGTAAAATGCAAATGAGTCCAAAGAATAACAATAATATCCTAAATACTTTAAAATCTATAAAAATTGTCATGATTCTGTAATTATCATGACTGTTAAGTATTTATGAACACATTTTTATCCATTCATACTGTTAGAATACTCAAACATGCAAGTTTAAATAAATTGGATTTTGGAAATTTGATATATAAAATAAATTATGAACTAAAATCTGAAAATTCAAATAAGCAACTTGCAATAATTCTTAACTCAAAAAATCACTTTTGAAATAATTCATTCTAGTCTTATGTTAATTTAGCTCGGCTTCATAAAAAGTTCATTGAGAACATCATCCTCCTCATATGGAAAGATCAAATCTGGTCAGAACGGGTCCATATCTGGGCTAGATATGCCCAGATCTGTGGAAAATCTGGTTTTCCTAGATCTGGCCAATTCCAGCATTTTCCCACATGGGTCCGTAACTGACACCTCTGGATGTATTTACATGAATATCATTAAGTCTCTCTTTATTTGTAAAGATCCTCATTCATGATCTCATCAGCTTTAGGGATGAAAAAGAGGAAGGTGGGTAGTGAAATCTGGGGGGAGGGGGGAGGTTGTTGATTCAAACCTTAAACTCCCATCCCCCTTTGACTGCGCCAGTGAGTGTACTGTAAACATTTTCTAAGTCAACAATAACAACTTTTTTTTAGAAGATTAGTAGCCATGTTTCAATATCTTACACACAATCACATGCCTACTTAAATTATATATAAATTGTGCCTTAACCAATAAAAATTTCTAAGCCTAATAATCATCGATGTAGGAGATTTTTATTTTTAAAATAAAAAAAATCCAAATTAGTTTATGTGAGTTTTTTTCTAAGGATATTTTCATTTTATTAAATAGTAATATCCCCTTTGAACGTTTTTAAGATATTAATATTTTTTTAAATATGAAACTAGGTTTGGTAAAATATGGCAATTATTAATTTAAATGGATGAAAATTAAAGGAATATTTGATACTATTGATATCTGTTCTTATTAATGATTTTTTTAGTGACTAGCCCTAAAACTACGAAGAATCATGAGTGTTATTTACTTTCAATAGTCAAAATTTAAGTGAATTAAACTTTATTGGTATTTATTTAGCAACTAGTCTTTCATGGTAGTATTGTAAAAGTATTTTAAATAAATAACATTATTAGTGAATATTTTAATTAAAATATAGTAAAAATAAACAGAGAACATTAAAATGCAATAGAATATCAATCCTTTGAATTTAAAGACTTAGTCTTATTTTTTAAATCTAACTATTTTAATTAAAGCTGTGACCCACCTTGGTGGCGTTGTTGTCTAACGCGCTGGTCGTGTTGAGCTCGACTGCTGAGGACGAGGATATCGAGGTTCGAATCTTGGTCGGGTGATCTGAGGGAGGTTTTTCCTAAATGGTTTTCCACTCTCACTCCACGCAAATGCGGGTTCACTTCCTCTAATTTAACCTTCCAAATTCCTAATCGATTAGTGTAATTAGTACTTAAAGCGTATAGCCCATACGGGTAGTAAGACGCGGTGCATAATTATAATAATAACTTAAAACTATGGTGATTTTTAAAGATAAAAAATGTACATTAGTCTTATATATCTTTACTTAAATCTCAAAATATCTTACCTTTAATCTTTGAACCATTAAGAAGATACTCCATCAAAATATTAATGCTAAATTCTTTAGTTCGTGTCGTCTAGTAAATTTGGTTTAATAATATTTTTACTATTCCTTAGCCCTATGCATCTTAGTTCCTGTTCATACGGTATTTATCTTAACTAATTATGTAAGAGCACTGGATGAGGAGATTGAATTTTAAGGAAACTAAACTTAATTTGCATATAGAGTACATTGAAACACATCCTGGGGGTTGAGGTGGGAACCACCCTCACTGCAACTATTCAGGATATCTATCTTAGCCTTTAAGTTCTGAGATCAGAGCGAGCGCAAAAAACTAACTTTACCAGTTTTGATAAAGATGTGCTTTATTCTTTTTATCCCTCGTGAGTGAATATCGTGTCAGTCTTCTTTCAGCTTCATCATACATATTTCATTGACGAATTTACATACGTTTTCTCTCTTGGGGACCTCCTTCGAGTGCTTCATATATTCTTCAGAGTATGTGTAACTTTAGCGAAACTTCCCTATACACTTGTTTTATAAAGTTTCCCTGTATAGTAGTACTTTCTTTTGTACGGATCCTATAAAAGTTTAACTTTTATTTCAAGTTTATTTTTCTGAAACATTTTATTAAGACGTACTTTTTGTAAAGAGGGACTACCTACGCTTACACTTTAAGGTGGGCATGTAGGGGACACGAGAAAAGGTAAGTGTATTTACAGTTATTATAGCAAAACCCGCCTCGGTGGCGTAGTTGGCTAACGCGCTAGTCGTGTTGAGCCCAGCTGCTGAGGACGGGGAGATCGAGGTTCAAATCTCGGTCAGGTGAACTGAGGGTGGTTTTTCCTAAATGGTTTTCCACTCTTCTTCCACGCATATGCGGGTTCACTTCCTCTAATTCAACCTTCCCAATTCCTAAACCATTAGCGTAGTTGGTACTTAAAGCGTATAACCCGAACGGGTAGTAAGACGCAGTGCTAAATAATAATAATAATAATAATAATAAAATATATTAAAACATTTATTTGGTCAAAAATATCATATAATTCTCTAGTAGAAACACAATTTAATTTTATTTGCGTGATTAACTCAACAGTCCTTGAATATTTTTCTAGGGTGTCATGGAATTTAATGACGTTTTCGTTTTATTTAAAGAGTTTATCCTCTAATCCCACTATGCTCATGACAGATATTTATAAAAGTTGACTTAATTATTCTAAGAAAATTAATGTCTATGTTTGTACTGAAGAGCTATTTTATTTATTTTGTTCTAAAAATTTGTTGCTATAAAAACTACAAATACGCCGACCTTTTCTCGCCTTTCCTACACTCCCGCCTTAAGGGCTTCGGAATAGTTAAAGTATAACTAGTATAAACTATATTAATAAGAATAAAACACCCGCCTTGGTGGCGTAGTTGGCTAACGCGCTAGTCGTGTTGAGCTCGACCGCCGAGGACGGGGAGATCGTGGTTCAAATCTCGGTCGGGTGAACTGGGAGACGTATTTTTCTAAATGGTTTTCAACTCTCCCTCCACTCAAATACGGGTCCAAAGAATAAATTAACCAAAGCTATTATATTTGTTTTAGTACGGATTTAGTTGCATCTCTATATAATATTCTGAAAATTGAAAAATGACCTTTGGATATGGGTTAGATTCCCGTGTCCAGGTGTTATTTTCAATGTTCAGAATATAAAGTATATTAGCTTGTGGTTTAATCTCAGTTTACCCTTAAAGAAAATAGTCTTACCTAAAATATTATAATGTGCAGTAGTAAAACCTTATGGGATGAGTCTTGGATATTTAATTGGTTGGAGAAGTCGTGTACTAAGCTAAAGGTGTCAGAATAGATTCCCATATCAAGGTGTCATTTTTATGTGAATATAAACGATAGTTAACAAATATAATAACTTGCCAATTTAATCTGTTTTAGAAGTTAATCTTGATAACTATAATGTGCATGGATTACTTCACTATCGTTTTTAGTAGGGTATTTTTCTTTTGTAGAAAAACTCCTTTTAGCTAAAATAAATAAAATATTCCCCAAGAGGAAAAGTTTCTTTTAATTCTTTTCACACTGTATTCTCAGCAGTTCTCGAATATTTATAATACCCATTGAGGAATTTAAACCGGATCCTTTCTCTTCATTTAATAAGTTTCCATTCAAATGCATGTATACCCATTATCAATATTCATTAACTGTTGAGACAGAATCTAAATAAACCTCTCTACGGAAGAATTAATAATTTATTTATTTCGATCTATAATATTTTTTCTATAACAACTGCAAATAACTGATATTAGCTCACATTTTCTTCCATTCGACTTCGGAGTTAAACAAAGTATCAATTCGGTTCACACACAAAAAAGTTTATATTATTATTTATAACATTTTTATTATTTAATTAATAAAAGTCTGCTAGGCCGGCTACCACAGAACAACGTACTTAAGTGATGGGGCCATATTATAATATTAAGACTATTATTTCCCATTCATTTCAAATGTTCTGATTTTAATGTAAACAAAATATTAATAATGTATCTTCAAATATTTTAGATGTGTAGTATTGTTTAATTTTTATTTGGGTTTGAACACAAGGGGACTGAACCGGGTCTTGACGTGAGTACTTTATCTGAAGACCATCGAGGTTGACTAGGGTATTAATATAATTAAAATGGAAATTTTTCCAACCTAATCCATTAAATCAATATAACCAAGGTGTTGCCAAAAGGTAAATACTATCCAAGACACTAAATAAATGTTGGTACATAATAATAGTGATTCTTACCAGTCAAACATATATCAAGTTAAATGAGTACGTTACTCGTTAAATAAATATCTTAAATATTTATAGCATCATCTTAAAATTTTTCCAACCTGTATCTGGGTCAGATTAATAAAATTCACCTATCTTCCCCTATCGTTCCAACATTCCTTCTCCTTTAATCGTTTTAATTATACTCCTCTCACTTGCACACTTTCTGTTATCTGTACCTCTCCTATTTTTTTAGTCTCCTTTGTGGTATTTTCCCTGCATACTTCCTCTCCATAATTATATTTAGTATTTTATCCTTCTCCATTCTCATTACGTGGCCATGTAATCTCAGCCTTTCCTCCTCTACTATCTCACGCACTCCCTTTATTCTGACTCTTTTACCAAATAGCTTTCTTCCTAATCCTGTTGCGGGACACACCTAACACAACTATCGCTATTCGTTGATTGTATACAATCAGAAGATTATAATACTATCAACCCTGATAATTCATTAGGTTCTTTAGGATAAATTATTTCTCCGTTATGCCTTTATTACATATTCTTCAAATTTCATTATTTGGACAAGAATTTGGACTCCATTAAAGTTAATATCTAACTGTGTGAACTATATGTCGTTAAAATAAACATTCAATGGATAGCGTAAGCTAAAGAATAAAACCAGCATTGAGGATATTTCAAAAACCTATATTATACATATATATATATTACTTACATTATGAACGACATTTTAATACATCACTATTATACAGAGTGTTCCCAAGTTAAAAGGCAACTTTGGGAAGTGATATTGTATCAAAAAACTAGCTCAAAATGTAATTTAGGGATTTGCCCATTTAGATTCCTTTTCACGCAAATTGCAAAAAAAAAAAACTAGATAAAAGAACGATTTTTGGCATAGTTTCTCAGTTATGGTTTAATATTAATGTTCCTGGAAGATGGATCGCTCGTGCTGGACCTTTGGCTTGTCCTCCGCGTTCCTTCGATTTAAAGCTATTAGATTATTTTATATGGAGAGCTCGTAAATAAAAGATGTATGCAGTGTCTGTTACTGACCTTCAATCATTAAGACAAAGGATAGTGCCAGAGTGCGAAGAAACGACAGTCGCACAGTGTCGGACGGCCACTCGTTCCGTCTTTGATGGATAAACAAAATATATAAATAATACCTGCCTATTTTATTTTTATTTTTGTTGTTTGGCGATAAGAAAGTGACAACTAGCAAATAGCCAAAATACATTTTGAGTTAGTTTTTTGATCCACGACCATTTCACAAAGTTAAGCCGTTTAACCCAGGAACATCCTCTATATCTGATTCTTCCACCCTCAAACTGTCTTACTGTTCGTTAGTGTTATATGAATTATAGGATATGAATAATAGATATAAGTATGTACTTTATAAAATATATTATAATTTCAACCATGATAGTTTACTAAAAGGAACGATGTTCTTGTTTTAAGTAAAACGTTTGGCATTTTGTCTGCCCTTCTGACTGTTTGAAATTCCTCGATTACTGCCAAATGAGTTTATCTCTTTTAACAAAAAGTTGCAAAGATTATGTCAAACATAGTATGTATGTTTTTTTTTAACAAGTATTGACGATCGCGTGAACAGTGGTTATTTTCCATGAATATATTTTATTATTTAATATATTAGTAATTTATCAGCCTTGGTGGCCACATAGTCCAACACTCTAATCTCGTGCTTCACTAGAATGCCAAAGACTGGGAGATTGGGGCTTATCCTGGTCGGATGAACTGAAGGTGATTTTCCAAAATGGTTTTCCACTCTTCCTCGACTAAAATGTGGTTTCACTTCCTAAAACTTAACACATTATTGTAATTATTATAGCGTATATGCCTATAATACCTAGCGGGTAGTAAGCCACGCTGCTAAAGAAAAAAAAATCTGTCTTATTGCCAAGATAATTCATCAACTTCGACTCTAAAGATAAATTACGAGAGAGTGTAATTTCAAATATAGCTTTTCAGAATGTAGTAATGATAATACAAAACATAATTCTTAGCATGATATACTTAGCATTTTTTTTAAATAAAGGAAGCAAAATTTATTGTTCATATAACTACTAATTATTGGCAAAATATTTAATCGAAGAGAGATGCATTCGTTATTTATCTTTTATATATTTATAAAAAGATTATGGCAAACATTACCAGATACTTCAACATGTTTTGGCTTATATTGATGAAGGTAAGAGGGAAATTTGAGCCAATTTTTTATCTAATAAAGAACTGAAGATAGCTAGCTTTATTATTTAATAGCAACCTACATAAATACAGTCAAATTTTCATTTAAAGAGCCTTTAACTAAATATGAACATTTTAAGGTCAAAATTGATAAAATTTCACTAATATTTTGTAGCTATAACAATATGTTATTTAGTGTACGTATTTTTATATTACCCACAAAAGTCACATCAGCAGATCGATTTTATTAATATATGAAAGGTGACCTAGTAACTTTTATAGTTGTCAGATAAGTTTCTTCCTATGGAAATTTGAATATAGTGTCGCAATATTATGCTTTGGTATGATCTTGAAAACTAAAATTTGGTTGTTAGTCGGGTTAAGCCCCTTTTTAAATTAATTTCCATCTTATCTTCAATTAATAACTGGTATAATCCATTACATTTCTGCTTCCTCGCCTTGCGTTCTAGATATACGTACATATTATTGTAAGTTGCGAGGTTCTTAAAAGGGTAGTTAGATTTTTATCAATAAAACAAATACATAACAGGTTTTTAAATTCATATTTAATTTCAAACTTAACTTTGAGACATAAGTAAAAATATATTTCTATATCCCTTCTAAAATAATTTTAACTTCCCATTGATTTCTTATTTAAGAAATTAAAGATAATTAAATTTTTCTTTCTCTTGATACCTCTTAGAAAAAATATTGTAATCGTCAATTAAATTGAACTCCTGATTTTGAAAAATGTTGTCGTTTCATCACCCATTGAAATATAAAAGATTGTTTTTGCAATGTGGTCTGTCTGTCAGTCTATCTGTGGGTCCCTTGGACTAGAACCAAAACTATCTGGCCGATTTGGCTCAAACTTAGTGTCCAGGCTTTTTATAAGGTCCACCCAAGGGATTTTTGTAATTAGATATCCAAACCTTAATTTAAGGGTAGTTCACTGAAGAGATAAATAAGATAAAATCGATTTCCCTGAAATTCACTATACATATTCTGATTAAATTTGACATCCATACAATGTTTATCATTTTACAAGATTGCAATTCTCATTTTCTCACTAACATTACTTTTAGCGTACTTTACATACGTGAAATTTTTTAATTTTCAACATTTCTCCGCAACTATTTTAGATACGAAATATCTTATGATCATAAAGAGAAAAATCTTTAATTTGGAATATATTTTTATAATATCAATAATTTATCAGCTATTACCAATAATATATACTATTTAATTTAGGTCTTTGAAAATTAACTTGATTTTTTGGTTCTTTGGTGGACAAAGATGTTTCTCTTTTCTCTATTTTTCTGTAACAATGCTCCTAGTTCCTAATACCATATAGTAAGTAATTAATGGTGAATAGAATTTCAATTATGATCTGTTGTGTTTCCAAAAAAATAATGCATAGACCTACTTTTACGTTCTACAAACCTTGAACGTTTTTAGTAAATGTATGTTTTAGGATAAAAGAAAGAGAAAGTCTATGTGTTGATAGATACCAATATTTGTTATTTTTACACCTAAATAGTCCAGTATAATATATAGGTTATGTTATTGATAGATAATAAATGTATTTCAGTGTTTGAACGTGTAGTGTAGCTAGGTTTATCAGAGCTAGATCTTTTTAGCATCGCGTTTTACTATCCGTTCGGGTTTTACACCTTTATATTAATACGCTAATGATGTTAGGGATAAAAAAATTCATGTATATGTATATATATATGTATATATATATAGGATTTGTCCTTGCATTTTCATGGAGGTAGAGTGGAAAACCATTTTGGAAAAAACACCCTCAGTTTACCCTAAAGAGTTTCGAACCTTGAACTCCCAATTGTCTGCTGTATAGTCTACTGTGAGAGTAGTGCGTTAGACTATGTGTCCACCGAAGTGTTTCAGCGTTTTGTTGAAACTTAGGTACTGTATTTTCGAAAATCAGGATAAATTGATAATCCGGAGCGGGTCGATCCCCAATTAGTCTAAATTATCAACGCTCTTCTGTGTGTGATTAGCCAAATGGTAACTAAATAGGTGATTAAATATACAGGTAATGTTTTAACAAGATTTGACTAAACTAGTGGAATTATATTATGTAAAATATTCACATTAGAACATATAAAGGAAATAAAAAAACTAATCTGTGGGAACGTTAGTCAATTTAAAAGGATGAATACATAAATAATGAGCAATTTTCTCGATCACCCCTATGGCTAAGGATGTGAAAAAAAGTATCAATATTCCCGTCAATATCAATAATTTTTACTTTGTAATTTCACTTTTTATTTTCATCGCCATTAATAGTACGTACATTTTTGTTTGTTACTTTATGTGTTAGGAATAAAGAAATGCTGAAATTAGAATAAGCGTACACGCATTTACCTGGATGGATAGTGAGAAACTATTTAGGGTAAAACACCCTTGTTTCACCCGATTAGGATTTGAATCCCGATTCCCCCCTTCCCTTTATTGTCAGTCTAATATATTACCACAGTGAGGCATTAAACCATTCGATCACTAAAGTTTTTGGATCTAATAATTATATTAGTATATAATTTAGGTATATGTCTTAGAAATTTAATTTTTAAAAACTCCAATTCGAATATCCTGAATAAAAGTCTATGGCTCTCTACAATAAATATTGCTTTGAACATAGCATAGCTAGGTCCTAACTTGACTATAATATTGTGATTAAATCAGTACTAATATTAGTAATCAAATTTAAGGTATTGGAGCATTTCTATAATAATGTCAAACTTTTGTCGATTTCTATTATATAAGTAAAAAATTTCTAAGAATGTAGATAAAAAATATTAAAAGATTGGAAAGTTAAACACTATACATGTTAGAACTCTTTGCTTAGTCTTTCAATACAGATGTTTACTGTAAACGATACAATACGTTATCAATACTTTTCTTCCAGTACTATACTTATTACTTTATGGCACCAGGAGCTTGAAAGTTCATTGCCACACCTATATTATAAGTAGGCCACCTATTCCTATCTTGATCTAGTTCTATCCATTCCACCTCATTACATCTGACTTATTTTATGTCCATTATAATGCTATCTTCTCATATGCATCTAGGTCATCCATAAGGTCTCATCTTATTGGACTTACCAGTCAATACCCTGGACATCATTCTATATTCTCCCATTTGCACTGCATGTCCTGCCCACCATAGTCTATGAGAGTTGATCATTCTCTCGATGTTTTGTGATGAGAACAGAGTATTTAACTTACCATTGTGTAATCTATTACACTCCCCAGTAGCCTCATTCATATTTGTACCAAATATCTTCCTAAGCATCTTGTTTTTTAATATTACAAATTTGTTTTTGTCATTTAATGTTAAGAAACCACGTTTCACATCCTTAAAGAAAAACCAGTACATTAATTATTTGTTTCGTGTATTCTAAGTTTTACATTCCTTGACAACAGGCGATATGTCAACAACTTACTGACCGAGTAATAGCATGCTTTTTCCGACTGTATTCGTTTCCAAATTTCCATTATAATGTTTGTTAAAATTGTTTCTAAATATTTAAACTCACCAACGGTATTATGAATAAATAAAATATCAATATGTTTCTTTAGATAATTCATCCTTTCTTATAACTAAAGTATTCATGATCAAACTTAAAGGGAGAGTTTGGTTCTACATCATGTGTTGTTAGTGAGTATATTTACTATGTTTACAATATATGGCAATAGAGTGCCGTGAAGTGCTTCCAGTGTAAACAGAGATAACTTAGATTGTGGCTGTGATAAGCTATCATCACTCAGTAAAAACCTAATCTACTGCTGAGTGTGTATAAAAAAAATGCTATGTGTTATTGGTCGAGTGTGGACTAAGTGGACTAGAACATATCATAGGTAAAGTATGACATTACCCTGGCGACACAACACAACACAACACGCCAATGTCCTCCTATGGTTAGTTATGTTAGCAAGTTACATAATTAGTAGATAAGCGCTATAGGTATAGTTGTAGGTTTTATTACTGCCCTCTGTAAAGCTAGCATATAAGCGTTGTGTTGGTATAAACCTCAGGAAATAAATATTGACTACCATGTTCTTCAGTGGACGAGTGGTCTAACGCACTAGGCTCGCAATAGACTATACTGCCTATGACAGGGAGATCGAATTCCGAATCTCAGTCGGGTGTATTGAGGGTGGTTTTTTTCCAAAATTGTTTTACACTCTCACTCCACACAAACGCCGGCACACTTCCTCTATATAATTCCTAATCCCTAAAACCGCTAGTGTAATTGGTGCACGGTTAGTAAAACGCGTTACTAAAAATATAACATTGAATACCATTGAAGTAAAAAGTGAGATTTTCAAATTTTATCTTAGTCGAAATATAATAAAACTAGTGAGGTAAAGTACAATTATTATTGTTGAGGTCAGAACCATACAAGAAACAATTTATATAGTTAAAATACAATAATTATTGTTGAAGTCAGAACCATAATATAAACAAACTAGACAGGTAAGGTACAATTATTATCAAGGTCAGAACCATAATAGAAACAAATGTTTCAGTTACTGCATTGCTGTAAATACTATTCAAAATACAAACAAAACTTAGCCACTTACGGTATATCTTTAATGATATAAATAAAATAGAAACAAATTAGTGCCGGGTTAAAGGGGTTGAGGTTTTTATAAAATATATTTTTGGATCACTATAAATAAAGTATTACTTCAGGAAATACGATTCGTTTTATTGGAAAATATAGGGAAATTAAAAAGTTATTCAATGACTGTCATGGGGATCATGAAATTTTATCAGGGCCTTCTCTATTCATTATTTAAAATATTTCTCATAAAATGCATTAGGCTATGGAAAATATTATTAAGCTGTTTATGTTAAAATTATAAGAAAATTAAATTAAAGGTATCAACTGAGCCATAATCTGATTTGTTTTAGCCACATAAAAGTTTTCTTTAAAATCTGCAAAAACAGTATCCTTAACTTTCGTTTTTATACATCCCAACATAATGTGTCACTCTACTATGATAGTGCATTGTATCACTATTATAATTTTATTAAGTCTTTTATTGGTAATCACTTGGTTCTTATGAAATAATATAAATTGATTATTTGGTTTTTATATCACACTTTCTTTGTGAAAGTCAATATAATGAAGTTAATAAAAGAGTGAATATAATTTTACAACTTGTCTCCAAATTCTACAGGATCGCTCAAATAAGTAGGCCATAGCTTTCAATTTATATAAATGTAATATAAGCCTAGGGAAATCTTGCTTTTATAAAAATTAAAAGCTTGTTTATTCAAGTTTAGCAAAACAATTTTAAGAAAACATTTTATATATTGTATTTATAAACAAGGATTGATTAATTAAAATAAGAAATTAGTTTGAATGGTTAAATTATGTATTTTTTACTTGAGTTTAAGTTTTATTTTATGGCATTAATATATATAAAAATCAAATGATGACCATTTTAGCCTACAATTAGATTTTAATAAAAAACTACCTAACATCTTAAAGATTTTTTTTTAAATGCAAATTCAATGTCCAAAACATGTAATTAGCAACACTTGTTCATATTTACAGACTCAATCTAGACTCGAATTGAACTTAGTCTCAATTAATGGAAAGTTTGGGATTAGAATCCTGGAAAGGTATATTAAAATTATACTTCCAAATATGATTTTCACTGTGATTTAATTTCCTAACTACAACCCTCTTTTACCTAAGTCATTATAAACTCCTTTTTTACGTATACAAACTTTTCTAATAGACAATAAAATGTTTATATTAATTCCATAATAAATTAATGTATAGGTTTTAAATAATTAATTGCAATATATACAAATTTAAAAATTCAACTAATTATAGATAACTACATTTTATTTTAACATGAATTTTAGTAATCACTGTGCATATATATGGTGTATATTTTTGAATAATCCCTCGATAAAGCAAAATTGCTATCAGATAAATTTATGTACAAAAATGCACATGTTTGATAGACAATAAACAGCCAGAAAATAGAAAAAATAGCTTATTACATCAATTTAAAATATACTTTTAATATAAATTGAATCAATAAATTACGTTTTAATTTAATCATACTATCACATTAATTTAATTTCTTAATTTCTGTATACAACATAAGTAAAAATATGTTTAATTTAATTTAATGTTTAATGTTTAATTTAATTTAATTTCTTAATTTCTGTATACAACATAAGTAAAAATATGTTTAATATAGTAAATACTAGTATAGTTACAATACTGTGTAAATATATTAAAGTAAACCTGGTAATTGTAACGAACAGACACTCTAAATTAGCTAATGACATAATTTGTTAATTTTGATTAATTAATTTTTGGCCACCCGCGTGAAAATCTTACTTGATCATTTTAGGAATACCAGGCGGAAAGGAATTGGTCACTCGCAGTCTAAAGAGCAGGCATTCCTGGGATGGGTGACGGGGTGAGTTGGGAATTTAACAATCACTTTGTTAGGCGTTTTCCTTAATGAAACCTGCTAGTGTCGGCTGGGAAGAGAATTTTAGGGGAGTACGACTCTAGACCTCAAGTTGATATTTGAAAGCTGTTTGTTGGTAAATACCAGTTAGTAAAATTAAATTATGACAACTTCAAGGGGTTATTTTATTTTAGAACATTTCAATGTTCTACAAAATTATTTTAACATGCAATGTATTTTAATGTTGGTCAGTAACATTATCTAATGTGGGTTTAAAATGAACACATTTAATTCGTTATGTAAATAATATTTTGAAAATAAAAATTGATAATTTTTTCAGAAAAAAGTATGTTAGCACCACATCTTACTAACTGTTCTGGTTTTACGCTAATGTACAAATTACGCTGATGGTTTTATGGATGAGGAAGTTTATATTTAAAGGAAGTGTTCCCACATTTGCGTGGAAGGAGAATGAAAACCCCTTTTGAAAAAATCACCCTTTCACTGAAGAGGGTTCGGTAATAAGTTAATCATCCATTAGTACTTATATACCTTGACTTAATTATGAACAGACATTTATGGCAGCTTTAAGAAATTAAAAATATATTGGTAACTGTCAACACTAATTACATTTTACTATGATATTATTATTGTTATCTTATAGCTATTGATATTATCTATCAAAATAGGTAGCTGCAGATCACAAGACTTGATGTATGTATAAAATAGGAAATATTTTAACTTTCAATACAAAGAGAAATCTAAAGACTATACTAACGATAATAACATGGAGGGAGCGAGAGCTAATGTTCACAGTAGTATACTTATTTCACTTAATTTTAGAAATGTTCTATCATTTACTTTATAGAATCTACTTCTTTCTGTCCATCACTCACTATTTATTCCATAAATCGCCCGTGTTTAAAACTTATTTGATAATTGTTTTGTATAAAATAAAGTTTAAAAAAATTAGAATGTTTCTCAAATGGTATACATTTTTTATATTGAAACCTTTACTTTTCCATTAAGTATAGCACAGTTTAATTTTAGGAATAAAGTAGCTTATTTATATATAGACATACAAC
>CABFVX010001606.1:68667-91383 GCA_902151425.1 Timema shepardi | reverse complement strand
TATATATATATATATACAGTAATATAGACATACAACGGTGAAAGCTACAAAGATATGATCCCACCCGTTGTTCTTTACCGATATGAGACGTGCTATCTCACTCTACACAAAGAGAATGAATTGATAGTTTTTGAGAACAAAGTACTGATACATATATTTGGATCAAAAATTGAAGATACAAGATCCCTTAGGAGTAAAATGTGAAACTGTATTTGAAAGAGGTTGGGTGTGAAGTTAGGTATTTGATGTAGGTTCCTCAGTATAAGGTCGAATGGTGGGCTTACGTTCTGGAGCCCATACATTTCAGAGTACGTTTAGTTATTTATCTAGCATTGAAAGCTATATTTATTATACTTATTATTATTTATACTTATTTTTTAATATCTAAAACAAGCTATTGGGACAGAGATTTAATAAATGAAAAAACAACCATTTTGGTCCTATTTGGTTTAGTTCGCCAGTGATGGCGTTAGCATATTTTAAAAAAAAATTAAAACTAATTTTTTACCTATGCTTTTAAGTGAAATCGAATATGTTTCCTAAATTTTACCTTATTAATACCTATTTTATAAATATGATTAAAATATGTACAGTGTAGACGAATAGTAAGATGTGGTGAAATTATTTTTATCTAAATTCTCAATTTTCTATATTTAAAACGATTCTTCAAATAACATTTTACATGAAAGCTAATTTTCTTTCAAATATGGTAAATAATGAAATGCAATCAAAAAGAAGCTAATGAAAATATTCACTAGCACAATTTATCAATAGTAGCAGTGATTTAGAAGCTACCTCAGTCATTAATGAATGTCGCAAGGCTTGCAAATAATGTTTACACCAACTGATAAAAGGGTAAAATACCACTTTTTATAAGCTTCTTAATTTTCATATCCAATTTATTAAAGATAACCCATTGACTAGTCATAATAAACTATCAACCAAGTATATTAGTATAGTTTAAAACTGGTTTTTAGTCTCTATTGAAATGATTATATTATTTAAAATAGTAAGTTATAATTAAAAAAATATTATATTTTTATAATATTGAATTTGTATAATAGCCTTAATTAATATAGTACTGATTTATATTACAGTTTTTTAAATATAGTTAGCACTTTTAAAAACACTTGCACTGGTGTGTGTATGTGTTTTTTAAAACATGTCTAACTCATATATTTTGATATTTTGAGGGGATGAAAATATGGGGATTCGAATTCCAATAGGCTATTTTGAGGCTTTTTAATAAATGGATTTACACTCTCCCTCCACGCAAATCCAGGCACATTTCCTCTAAATTCTACTATCCTGTCACATAAGAGTAAATATTGATATAGATGAAATGAACAGTGAAACATGCAATCAAATTTCAAACACTCCAGTAAAGGTATTAAAATACCCGGAATACCGGTAATTTGTAACAAAATTCTTATATGCCAATTTATAACAGTGAACTCAGAAGAAAATTCAAATTTCAGACCCAAATATGGTCAAAGACTTTTAATAGTTACACTTTAGGTTTAAAATCTCTGAGAAATTGATAATTAATTTTCACTTTTATGTAAAGAAAGGTAAATGAAAGGAGTTGTACTCATATTTTATAACTAAAATAATATGTTAGGGATGAGTAGGATCTAATTTTAGGTGAAGTGTAATCTTATTTACATGGAGAGCGTATTGAAAACCCTTTAATAAAACCCAAATGTTTCACCATCATCGGCAGTCTAGTCTATTTCAAGAGTGATGCCTGAGGGCTTAGAGAACCATACAATCACTTGAGTGGGCAGGGGAGGAGTTATTAATTGAGATATTTGATTATAACTTTCATACAAGAGATGGTAACACCTTATTCTAATGTATGGGAGAGAAGGGGTGTACACAGTAAATATAGGATAATTATAAGTTGCTAACCAGCACAACACACCCAACCTAGCTTAGAGATCGGATCTTTACGTCAATGCGAATAAATACAATGCGAGTCTAGAAACCTAAACAGCTCGAGAATCATGTGAGTGTGCTAATTTGAATTCATTAAAGGTGCAGTAAATGCCATTAATAAAGTCCGGATGAAGAATTATTAAAAATATTGAGGTTTGTTCACTCTAAAGCCGTACTAAGATAAATGGTTTTAATGGTTCCAACTTCACCTCCCACCTTCCCAAAATTGTTATTAATAATATATGTTTGCATAACTTTTTTCTTACATCCACTACTGTTTCTAGAATGTTGTCTGGCTCAATTTTTATTCAATTAATTTATTTGCCGTTACCAGCTGACTAGGCCAGTCATAGCTTCATATGGCTTATAATATAACTTAAGGTGACCTGGCGGTCTAGGGGTAAGGTGTCAGACTTCTGTGCTGGGGGTCCGGGGTTCAAACATAGGTCCTGGTACAGATATATCTGATTACCAAACCCTTCCTTCACCTCTGACAAGACGTGTATTAATCACGACTTGTGAATGTGGGGAATGCCAGGCTTCCACCGTGGTTCGGATTACACGTTAAATCTGTAGGTCCTTCATTTCATCTCACAATCACCCTACCATTACACATTAGCGTAAGCGCGTATAACCCGAACGGGTAGTAAGACGTGGTGCTAATAATGATTTTAATAATAATAATAATAATATAACTTAAGACTAGGAGTGGCACAAAATCCAGTCCCCAGCCGTTAATTTATCAACGTAAAAGTGTAAACCCACATTTAACCAATGATAAATGTTTCGGCCATGCCGGGAATTGAAGCTACCACAACCGAACTAAGGTTTCGGATACGTTTGTAAAACTCCTCAGTATAAAGGCCTTAAGCGTATTAATTAGTCATATAAAATTCATATCACCCAGAACACCGATATCACATATATATATNTATATATATATATTTAAACATTAAATTGCTTCAAGAGAAATGTATGTGAAACACAAATCCTTTGCTATCACTTTCCGGGAAATTTCTCTAGGAGCAGCCTAAGGTAGGAACACCCACTTCTCCCCCAACTTTCCCTCCATTCCCTTCTTATCTTCAATAAGGACTTGAATCACTGAGGCGGCACGTTCAAATATGCAAAGTTGAGTTCAAATTGATTCCTTTAGACTCGGGTCGTACTTTGGGCGTGACTGTTGAGTGGCCTACTTTCAGGAGTAGAACACATACACCTATATTACTGTTGCCTCATGTGAGCAAGATAATGTGCTTCAGACAGGTGTGAAATGTATTTCCCACTGTATAATATATTAAAATAAATAACGTGAAATAACAAGAAAGCTATAGAATGTAATGAAAGGAGTGTTTTTTTACAAGAAGGGTAGTAAAATATAGCATGCTAACGGAGTGTGAACTTGAAGCGCCAATTTTAATGCCGTTGACACCCTTAAAAGGCTCGACTGTTAAAATAAAATAGGTGTTGGTGAGTTATTATTCGTAAAATACGTTTTACTACCGGTATAAGGATGACCAAATTTGGAGGATATATTTTTATTTTAATCCATGAAAATACTTCGGAAGAAAGTATGGGAAAATATTTAAAAGAAATAACACCGTTGTTGAGTCCCAATTATTATTATTATTATTATCAACGCGTCTTACTACCCGTTCGGGTTGTACGCACTTATGCTAATGTGTATTGGTAGGGTGATTGTGAGATGAAATGGAGGACCTACAATTTTCAACGTGGAATCCGAACCACGGTGGAGGCCTGGCTTTCCCCACATTCACAAGATGTATTGTCAGAGGTGAAGTAAGGGTTTGGTAATCAGATAAATCTATGCCGGGACCAAGGATTGAACCCCGGCCGACAGCACAGAAGCCTGACACCTTACCCCTAGACCACCAGGTCACCTCGAGTCCCAATTTGTAATCAAATTTCTTTCTTACAGAAAAAACTTTATGCCATAATGTTTTTAATTAATTATGATTTTAGCTCTATATTTATTGTATTTTGATTTCTAGCTAAGATTTATGACTAACTTGTCTCAATGAACTCTTTAAATTAATGACCACCAGAACGTTATCTTTCCATTCAATTCAAATCCATCCTGAGATATTTCCATCCAATCCCTAACCTGACCACGACCTTCAAATTTATTTTCACACTATCCCCGACGTATCAACCTACCAAATGTCTTGTATTTTCAGGTTTACCACAAAATATTTTTTTAACACGCCCATCATCAAACTTAGGCAACAAATCACCAGCCCACTTCAGATTGTGTGCCTTGATTTTCCTTTTTATTATTTGTTATGCATAAAAGTGTTGAAATTATTCAATGTCTAACTTAATCAATTATCCTGTTACTTCATTCCTTTAGGTCTCAAATTTCTTTTCAAGAATTTTTCCCTGCAAACACCTCAATTTGTTTTCTAATAAAACGTAAGAAACCACGCTTCACACTCATATTATTATTAGCACCGCGTCTTACTACCCATCCGGGTTATACGCACTTACGCTAATGTGTAATGGTAGGGTGATTGTGAGAGAGAAATGAAGGACCTACAGTTTAACGTGGAATCCGAACCACGGTGGAGGCCTGGCATTTCACACTCATAAAATACCATGAAAAGAATAATATTGTAACCAACTTCGTTAGATGCACGGTTTAAGGCGCTACTCCCACAGTTAGACTAGGCTGCTGATGACGAGGAGATTGAGGTTCGGATCTTGGTCAGGTGGACTGAGGGTGGTTTTTACACAATGGTTTTACACTCGGCCTCCACGCAAATGTGGGTGCACTTCATCTAGATATAACATTTATCATTCCAAAAACCATCAGTGTAATAAGTACATAACCATTTAACCCAAAAGGGTAGTAGGACGCATTGCTTAACACAGTGTGTTGTGTAATCTCATTTAATTATTAAGAGACAAATTATGTTACGCTAACAACTACAAACGAATAGTAAGAAATATTTTTTTTTACCTCTTCTTGAATTTAATTCCTATCTGTTCAAAATGCATGTTGGTGCTATCTATAAATTTATACCTTTGAAATACAGGGTTTCTACATAGTCTCTTGGTGACCTGGCGGTCTAGGGGTAAGGTGTCAGACTTCTGTGCTGGCGGCCGGGGTTCAATCCTCGGTCCCGGCACAAATTTATCTGATTACCAAACCCTTCCTTCACCTCTGACAAGACATCTTGTGAATGTGGGGAATGCCAGGCCTCCACCGTGGTTCGGATTCCACGTTAAACTGTAGGTCCTCCATTTCATCTCACAATCACCCTACCATTACACATTAGCGTAAGTGCGTATAGCCCGAACGGGTAGTAAGACACGGTGCTAATAATAATAATAATAATACATAGTCTCTTATTTAGTTTTATCCATATTTTAAAAAAAGTCGTACATTTATTGTAATTACTGTTTCGTTGACCCTCAGCAAATTTATAACATATTCATAAGTTCATAATTGATTCACACAATTTAATTTCAAAACCCTATTGCTATATTTCAAGTATCCAAAATTATTTACAAGTGCAAAATTAAGTAGTAGAGAAAATATAGGAATATACATTATTCGTATGACAAAACATTCAGAATAATATTGTCTGTTGAGCTAAAATTATTATTAATTCTAGGTAATAGAAGCGTTATAATAGGGGAACCTTTTTGAAATTAATATAATTAGATTATGGATAAATTAAATAAAAATGTGGGTGTATTTTAATCATCAGTGGTATTTAACGTTTTTTTCCAAGCTAACTGATTATATCATCACTTGACCTAATAATTAATTTTGATGTATACAAAAACATTTATTTCCCCATTTATTAATTCTTTACTGCTAAATGAGGATCCATAATCAACATAATCATTTCAGTATATGCAGGCATACATGCTAACAGCTGTGCTATAGGATCAGACACTGTAATTAACTAACTAAATAATTAACTACTTTGCATGTCTGACTAATTTTTAATAATCTAATGTATAAGAGTAATTTATGTAGCCGTTTTAAAAAAATTCATTCCATGGGTAAGTTTTACACACTTCCAATTTGATTAAAATAGCCATTATAGCCTCATAAACTTAACAAATTCAACTTTCTCATTAGCTTGTCTAATGAAAGTTTGAAGATTGAACAATCTTTTTAGTTAAATATTTAATCTTGTCACAACATATTTTCAAATCTTTTATAACCCTTTGAATCAAAATATTTTTAAATAGTAATCAAGTTCTGTAAAGGATTTAAAAAACAAACAAAAAAACATAATTTTATATCATATTAAATACAAATTATAAATCGATTTAATCAATATTTTATAATATGTAAATTTAGAAACAATTGAATTAATCTTATGGAATATTTGTTCATGCATGGCGTTCTACCACATGTTTAGGATATTAGCTAATTGAATATAAGTTTTTTACTTATGGGGTAGAGATGAGGAAGGTTGAATTTTTATAAATGTGTACCTTTTATTTGTGTGTAGAAAGAGATAGTGGTAAATCAATCATGTAAATCAATTTTTGGTTACCCGGCAGGGAGTCAAATCTCATCTTTACCTTCTTACCAGATATACGAGACAGACATCTTAAATGTGTGCCCTTCATTGAGTGTGTTTTTCATGTTTTTTCTGAAAAGAAAGCTGCTGGCACGTTCCAGCACTTTGATGAGGGGTTAGGGAGTGGAAAAAATTGTTGGGATTAGGGGATACCATAAAAAAAAGAAGCAAAATTCTTGCCAAGTCATGGAGAACCTTTTAAAAGAATTTTCTAGGAAGTGAGGGTAATAAATAATAAAGATTGAAAATAAGCCCGAGCACAAATAAAACAAACAGTTCTGATAAAACTAAATAAAAAAATAATAGCTTAAATGTAGCTCTAGTCTAGTTGTCATAGGCATAACCTTTTAAAAACTATTAAATTTTATTTTGTCAATATTGATAGAAACTCGCTATATTTTTGGTGTTATTAAGGTATTGATATTATCTATCAAAAGCGACAGTGGTAAATAACCTTACCTGCGGTATTAATTTATTAAAGTACATCTGGTAACTTAATTGGTGTAAGTTAAGTCTCTTTCTAATAAAATTTGACTGTACAGTAGGCCTACATATATCTTCATAAGCAATATTTCATAGGTTTATTGATTTTGGAAAGGCTTTCTGTTGTTTGCTTTTGTTGGAGCGCAAAGCCTTGAAATTATTTATGATAACATGATCCTTTTATGAGGGAAATAAAAAAAAATGGGGGAAAATTTGTGGATCGCTAGTTATTTTTACCATTTAGTATATATGAGACTGGACACCAGTCTGTGGGCCAAAGAGGAAAAAGAGACGAATTTTTTATTTATTTCTTGTACCAAGTCCAACTACGTACCTGGGCTATCCAAATTTAACAACACTAATTGACAAGTGGTAATCAATGTAGAATGTAATTGAAATGTGCCCGTATTTGTGTGGAGTAAGAATGGGGAAAATATCTAGAATAAAACACACAGGGTACACTTCGTAAGGACTTGCTTCTCTACGTCAAGCTATCAGGCAGACACCTGTTTCAATGGTTGCGTTGTCTAAGGCGTTACTCTTATGCTAGACTTGACCGGGATATTGGAGTTCAAATCCCGGTCTCGTGTACTAGGGGGGATTTTTAGAAAACTGTTTTCCACTCTTCCTCCATGCAAATTCAGATTAACTTCCTCCCTCTAAAGTCAACCTTACTAATCCCTAACACGGTATCGCTATTATTACATATGATTATAACCTGAACAGGTAGTTAAAGTCATTACTAAAAAAACCAGGCATAACAGAAAAACAAAGATGAAATTATTTATCTTTTTTTTTGACATGTTCAACAATTTTTTTTTAATTCACACAATCTATATCAAAAAAGTTGCTGACTCCTGTTCTAGATCCTTATTTGACTCCAGATGTTACCTAAAATACTAACCAAATTCCAATAGGTCTATTTTTTAAGCGCCATGACGTCTTATTCCCCTTTCAAGTTATTAGTAATGTACTGATGAAGCGAATCTGTTATAGATGAGAAATGTTCATTTAGAGGGAGGAAATGTAATCACATTTGCATGGAAATAGAGAGAGTAGAAAAACAATTAGGAAAGACCTCACTAAGTACACCCAATCAGTATTTTAACCCCGACCTTCTTATCAACAGCATTCTAATCTATTGGGAGAGGGATGCCTTAAGCCATTCAACAATCATATCAGGTGATAGATCGGTAATAAATCACAAAAAATTGATTACATCTAACTATATGTATTTTATTAGCGTACACTTTGAGCCGGGATTATTTAATTTAGTAGGATAGAGTAGTAAATACATTTTCCTAATGTACTACTTTTTTTTCATCGAGCTATCCACATTTGATGTACCGTCTATTTAGGGAGAAAACATACCTAGTTATGCCTACACTTGGATGTGACTAGAACTCTAAACTTCTCATCTCCAGCAATCTAAACTAGAAATGCTATAAGTCATTCACGAGCTAAGTTTACCTGGATGACAGCTCGAAAAATTACTAGAAGTAACCCCTAATATATCACTATGCCAACAGCTGACATCTATCACTCTGGATGACTGTAATGAAGACAGATGGTAATATATTAATGTGATAGTTAACCACAGTAGTTTAGGCCAATATTATCTATATATTTATTTGAGGTCGGACACAAAGAATACTTATAGTTTTATTCCATTTGAAAAAATATTCACTCCACTTTCACAAAAACATAATGGCGACTGACGAAAATAAACCATATGATTGAACATAGCGGTAAACCAGTTTTTTACAATGATGCAGACACGAAGTTGATGAAAATATTTTATTCAGTTAAATGTTTCAAAATACGATAAAATAATCATAAAATCATTCATTGTATGTAAAAAAAAATTACAACAATTTTTTCTTTTCCAAGTAAATACGATGCCGATTAAAAGGTATTGATGTGTGCACTGTATTAAACATAATCAATAACGTTACAAAACGAAAAATAAGTAGTTTTAATTATGTGTAAAATATTGTTTCGAGTTGGATAACAAGAAATTATTTAAAAAAATGAAATAGTATGAGAAAACTTAAGTTTAGGTTATTTTAAATGTAATATATAACAGGTAGTTAAAGATCTTTACATTTATAACAAAACTGCGATCTTGTATAAGTGTTGGCAACACAAAACCTAAACATATGATTTCCGAACCGTCATCCAGGTAAAAACCTATCGTGAACGTAATATATTTGTTCAGACCTATATGTAAACCGATGAGGATAGTTTAATACACTTTCATGGCTATTTGACAACAATTTTACTCCTCCCTTTACCACATTTCTCTTAACCAAGCACACATATAGACTCTAAATTTGAAAGTCAATAAGTTTCGACATTTAAATAAATGTGACGTTACATGTATTTAGATTTATTCGAAAGAAAGCCGGCCAATTGATTGATCTGAAACGGGAAAGTGCCTTTCTGTGTTAAACATGTTGAAATATAGCCCCAGTAGAACGTTCGTTGTATTTGCAGACCCAAACAAATCAAACTATTTTTTTTTTTTCGGTTAATCCTGTAGTGGTATTTCTCGTTCCGGTTTTGGATTATCTATGGGCTTACCTTCCTAAAGACAAATTATTACTCTATGGATGAAAATAACATATAGGCTACACAATTTATGTTGACACAGACAAGGTTTTTTTTTTTTAATTGTTTAGTGATACGTTATCCGCATCGGTAGTCACGTGGTCTGAGCTTCAAACCTCATCTGGTCTGGTTGCCCGGTGCAATAGATGTGAGTTTTAATATTTTACAGAATACTTTAAGGTGTTTTGTTCTGAAATTTTTTTGTCTCCTCCCGAGTAAATAAGGTTATAATTCATGCTTCTTAATTTTAAATCTTTGATTGAAATGTTTTTAATTTGTTGAAATCTGTGTCTGAAGAAATAAAATTAGATTTATTTTACTCTGATTGAAGAAAATAAAAACGCTACCCGGGGTAACCGCGCATTGGGAGACTCCGGATTATTATGTTAGTTTAAAATAATTCAACTTTTAAAAGTATTGAACGAGATTCAACCAAAGTCTCCTGATTAGCCTTGGAGTGCTAAAAAAATAAGAATAAATACTACAATTTGTTTTAAGAGTCTTTTCCAAAAAAATATTAGAACTACAATTAAAATATACATCGAAGACCTACCTAAATAAACTATCTTAGAAAGTTATTTTTATATTATTTTAATAATGGCTAAATTAAAAAATATATATTTCACATTTATTTAAATCTACTCCAGAAAAGGAGAAAGACAAGTAAAAATAATTGTTTAGTAATAATTTTAAGGATTAAATGTCTAAGAATAAAAGTAATTTGTATATGAGGGTTCATATATTTTAATATTTTATTTTAATAATAAAATAGTGTTAAAATTAAAAATTGTATTTATTATTTAATCTATGTGATATTTTTAATAACGTTTCCATTGCATTTTTTACGTCTAACATATATATTAAAAATAATTGGTAAAATTACCAAAGTTAATATGTATTAATGACTTTTCTTAAAAATATTATAGGGTCAAATGTAATGAGTTTATTTTAATTTGGTGTTGTTTTTTTTTAACTGGCGTAGGTACATTTCTTAAAATACCTAATCGAGCCTAGTTAATTGTGTGGCCAAGAAAAGCCAAAACTAAGATTAAGAAAAAACTTGACCATAAACCTTCGTGATCAATCGTGAGACCTAGAACACCAATAAACTTCGGCCGTAAACATTAATATCAACTTAATCTTTAAAACAAGCCTATTTAACTTTATTTAGTGATTTAATACTCTTAAAATATATCATTATAATATTTATTTAAGTTATATAACCTTTAACGCCACATAGGTGGATATATGGCCTAGTACGTCAACCTATGCTGGTCTGATTTCCTATGAAGGATTAGGTCGAGCATAGATTCTAGATAAGAGGTGTACTAAGGCTTGTTTTAACCTAAATTAGTTTAAATAAGTCATCCACACGAGTGCGGGCACACTTTTGTAAACTCTTCTTAATAAGAGCTATAGCCAATTATATTTTAATTTAAATCATAAATGATCATTTATGTTATAGGATTGGTCGATGTTTTTATTTAAGTATGTATGATTAATTAGCCATAATTAAATATCAAGAGAAAGCAGAATATATGTTTTTGAATGTTATATAATTTCACCAATAATTGTATGATGTATCATCACTTTTTAGAATGTTGTATAATATTTTAAAATATAAAATAAGCATTTAATTTATCTCATTATTTTTCTAGAGAAAATTTTAGGTAATATCATAAAATATATTTCCATCAAAAAAAATTGAGCTAATCTCTTAAACCATTAACGTAAATAAATGCAGATGGCCTATTCGTTATATATTATAAAAGTAACATTAATAAATAAACAAATTATTATTATTATTTGTTTAGTGCTATTTTTTTTAGAACTGCGTCTTACTTTACGTTCGGGTTATATTCTAATTTACTAATTACGCTAAAGGTGTTATGGATTAGTGAGGTTATATCTATAAGAAGAGTACCCACATTTGCGTGAAAGGCAATTTAAAAATCATTTTGAAAGAACCATCTTCAATACATACCACCGAGATTTGAACCTTAATCTACCCGTCATCGACAGTTGAGTCTACTGTGAGAGTAGCGCGTTAGACCACGTAGTGATCGAAGCAAGTCTTGCGATCTCTCAGCTCAGTAAGTGGCGCGTTCATATACAAAGTTAAGTGTCCTAGGTTCGATTCTTACAATACCGAAAAAAATTGATCATTGGCTAATTCGTGGCTTCCTGTTGCACAAAGATGAAATATGGGACTGGTTGTTGTGCCTGTTCTAAAATTAAATTTACCTATTAGTCCTGTGATAAAATAAGTCCCAGAATCATGACGTGGAGTGTTGCGAGGTTAATAAATCTGCATCTATCATATAATTACTTCCATTGTGTCCCAATTTTACCAATAATACATAGGCTACGAATTGTATACCTAAATTGTAAAGTATTTATGTTGATATCTTATAAATAAGTGTTTTAATGAGTATTTAGTGTCTATTTATTTATATTTTATTATTTAAATATTAATTTTATAATTGTTTACCTAGGTAGATATTTCTTGTATAAGGTCATAATTATTATACTACTGTAAATATATATTTAGCACCGCGTCTTACTACCCGTTTAGGTTATACGCTTTTAAGTACTAGCTACGCTAATGGATTAGAAATTGGGAAGGTTGGATTAGAGGAAATGAACCCGCATTTGCGTGGAGGGAGAGTTTGAAAACCATTTAGGAAAAAACCACCCCCAGTTCGCCCGACCGAGATTCGTCCGAGATTCGAACCTCGATCTTCCCGTCCTCAGCAGTCTAGCTCAACACGACAAGCGCGTTAGCCAACTACGCCACCGAGGCGGGTACTACTATAAAGCCACATGGCTTACTCACTCACTGACATTAATATTTATACATTTCCTGATGAGCTAGAAATTTGAAATTTGGCAAACTTATATCTTCTAGCCTGTAGACGACGGTAGCATTCCAAAAAGTGAAGAATTTTAATTCTTAACACCCAAAAAATATTCAAAATGGTGGAGTAACCTTAAAGGTAGTGCGGACCTTTCTTTGGAGGTCTCTTGTGGCTAAATGGTAAGACCTATCGAAATACGGCTCTGGAATTACATTAGTTTACATCCACTTGGAAACAAAACCCACTCGTGTTGAAAGGGGCGGAGCCTCCAGTGAGCAAAGCGATTTATTCTACATAACCAACGTATTTTTAAAATTAATTTATATTTTTTATAGTGGTACATTTGGTCCATTGTATTTTCCGCAGGTTTTTTCTTTAATCAGCTAAGTGGGTGGACTCTGAATCGACGTGTCACCATTGCGACTCATAACTTACGCCACTGCCATTAATGTAGCTTCACAAAACTATTTTAATAATTTATCTTTCTCTTGATTAATACAGTTGCGTGTGAAGTGAAGAACATTAAACACGTAAACCGCTTCGTTGACCGCATGATCTAACGTGCTACTTTCGTGTAGTAAAAAACTACTGAGTATGGGGAGATCAGGGTTTGATCCCGGCCAGATGCACTGAGGGTGGTTTGTCCCTAATGGGTTTCCTCTATCTCTCGACGCAAATGAGGAGACACTTCTTATGATATATAGTCTTCCTAACTCCTAAAAATAATTAGCGTAATTAGTACATAAACGTATAGCCCAAAGGGATAGTAAGACGCAATGCTTAAACAAAAACGTAAATACGTGTGACAACAACTCGTCATAATCCAATCACATCCAAACTGAGGTGGGCTTATCTGGGCAATACATCGTCAAAGATCTCCAGCTTTAAGGTAGGATATAACCAGTCACATTATTTCACCTCACAGTTAGAGAATTAACATTATCACTCAAACCCCAATTAATGTGTGATGTTTGAAAAAAAATCACAAGTACAGTTTCATCTAACTCTACTTCCCCTGTCAATACTTCACAACATTCCACTATCAGCCACTCCACTAATCAGCCAGTCCAAAAAATGAGCGTGAAATACTCAAATAAAAAAAAATAAAAAATAAACAATTACTGCTTCGGTGACCGCATTGTCTAAGGAACTATTCTCACAGTAGACTAGACTGCTGATGACGGGGATATTGGGGTTTGATCCCTGTCAGGTGCAGGCCTACTGAAGTTTTTTTTCTGATATGGTTTTCCACTCTCTGTCCACGCAAATTCTGGTACACTTCTTTTAAAATATAGCCATCCTAATCCCTATAAACCATAAAAGGAGTTAGTATATACTCGAACGGGTAGTAATACGCGGTGTTAAGAAAATAAGTAATATAGTCACTATTATAATATACCACTAAGCTCAAGTAAGACCTCATGAAGTTTTTTTTTTTGTTTGTTTTGGCTTTTCTCTTTTTGTAATGGCTAACCTTCTGTCTTTACCTCGCCATGTGCGGTTGGTAGGCGTGTGCACGCTGTGTTTGCTAGGACACACCTGTGGGGCTTAAAGGGGTGGTTTCCCTTTGTTTGCTTACATGTTTTGTGTTGTGAAGTGTCATTAGCAGACGTTAAAAAAAGGAGTGGAAATTTAATTACTCGTAGAAGTGAAAATAATAAACGGAACACGCATCTGTGAAACGGATTGGTTTTATGAAAAAGTTATACCTTTATGATCATTATTTTTACGACGTCATACTACCCGTTCTGGGATGTACGCATTTAAATATAATATTGGGATAGACCCGCTTTGGTGGTCGCATGATCTAAGGCATTACTATCTTATTAGAATTTATTGCGATAACGGGGAAATCTGGGATTTAATTCCAAACAAGTGAAATGAGGGTAGTTTTATGTAAACTGTTTTTCACTATATCTCCACTCAAATGCAGAAAAACATCCTCTAAATTCAACTTCCTCATCCCCAATGCATTAGTGTAATTAGTTCATGAGTGTATAACCCAAACTGGTACTAAGATGGGCTTTAAAAAATTGTGCAGGAATGTATAATAAACAATTTAGTGGAAATGTACACATATTTTCTGGAAGTGTGGGAATCCACTTTTTAAAAATACGCCTTCATTACTGCTAGGGAGTTTATCTATGATTATCCGGTCTCTTATAAAACAAACTAGATAATCTTTACATTTAGTCCATGTTCTAATCAATGTCCTGAGCTATAAATATTTAAATTCGTATTTTTACTTAAACTAACGTGTAGCATTAAATTCTATATTCTACCTCACTAATCTCTATCCCTAAACGCTAGTTAAAATATTCTTGGCTACAGCCAGTGATAACTTATATGATATAATGCATAAAACTAACAATAAAGAATTACCGTATTTTGTCTTAGTTATAATATTATCTTTTAAATTATTCTATGAATTAAAATTAAATCGAAATTCCAAAATTAAATTAACACAAAATGTGTTTACATATTTTTGAACAGTATATTGCTAAGTAATAATATCTTTAATTTCAATTGTTCTCCACATATATGATTTGAGTAAATAAACGTATTTTCTAATAAAATGAAACATTGTATTGATAAAAATTCCTTTGTAAACGATAGTAAAACAATATTTTTGAGCCATTTTGACTGGATTTAAAATTAATTCAATCAATTCAAATAATTGGTGTTGTCAACAACAGATTAGTTTTGTAATTAAAACACTAGAGGTAAATAATTATCAGAAATCAATTGAAACAAAATAACAATGTTTCAATTATAAAGATAAATAAATACATTGGGTGTGTTTATTCTTTAATCATATAACTAAACATAGGAGATTATTTTCCCTACCTTAAACTAAGCTCGTGTGCTTTTAGTTCCAATATTCATTATTCAAATACTTTATTTGATTATAATTATGATTACATAAGTGATAAATTGATTTAGAATTAATTTTTAAAATAAATGGGTACGGTAGGTCGACTACACAGGTATTCTCGGTCCTGTATGTAGAACTGGAGGCACTCACAGTTCGTAAATTCTGCGAAACAAAATAATTGACTGAACATAGTAATTTTCTGTTTCAACTTGACCATTCGGCATTTCGACTGTACGTATTTTCGGATGTCTATTTTGCGATAGCTGTCAAATGCGTTGACCAATTTTAAATTAATTCAACAAGGTCATTCCTTTAACCTAGGCCAAACTATGTATGCACAGTAAAAATAATAATAATAATATACTGGTTAAGGATGCTTCATACCTGTGACGTAACGAAATTCAAGATAGGATTTCCCATGTTAGTGAAGTTACATATTATTCAGCGAGGTTTAAAGATATAATGTTGAACCAAGAGCTATACATTATTAAATAATAATAAACATAATCTTACAGTATCACAAAAATACTATTTTTGACATGGACCAGTTTTTTTCAAAAGTATTGTTTTATAAATCATCTACAACGCAAGCTATTTGGTTTAGTCCGGAAAATGTTCTGTAGGCGTTTTACTGTTAGGATGTAGATTAAAAAGTTCCGTAGTTTATATTTAGAATAAGAAATAAGTTAAGGTAATTTTAGAAAGCAAGTAGATATTTTTCAAGGCGCAATTAATATAGTGACTGTGAAATTCGTCAGAGGAAGAGGGGAGGTGTTATCTATCGATAAGTTAGATGAAACACGCTTTATCCTGGAAATTAACACGCAGGCAACGTCGTTAACTGTTGCAAAATTGCAGTTGCTCAAGAGATGTTTAATCTAAAAGCTCAACTTAGGGTGTGAATATAAATGAAGGGTGAAAAGATCAGTGTTTCTGCTGTGTTTATGGCTGAACATAATTTCATGTAAAATAAACCAATTATTGCTTTAGTAGAAACAGGGTTTAACTTTAATAAGATGGTAATATAAACATGACCATAATGGCATTAGATGACAAACTTTTTCAATAAAGAGCAGAATTTGTCAATGAATTACGGGACACTTTTGTTAGATATTCAAGAAATGTTGAGGTTACATTGTGAATAAAATTAAACTCTTATGTTCGGACTGAAGCAATATTTTATTTATTTTGACAAATAAAATGCTTAGCTATAAAAAAAACCTGCAAAAACACTTATCTTTTCTCGTGTTTGCTAAATCTTCACCTTAATTAATTTGAGTTTAAACTTATAATCAATCGATAAAATACATAGTATGATTTATTTTTTAAATTTTGACACGTTTTGTCAAAATGCCGTTTCAAAAGCTGTGAGCAATGCTTACTATGTATGAAGATGATGTTCTATTGAATATAATATTAATTTTTGTCTGTCTAAATTTATCATCAAGGATAAATATCAACTTAAAATCCAAGGAGAAAGTATAGGAGATATTTCAACTTGAATTCCAAAGATAAAAAGAATGTAGTAACAGTAAGGACATGGCCATTCTTAGTGCTTTACTTAGCATCCTTCGATTGGAGCGTGCGATCTCAACTGTTCAAAAAACTTCTAATAGATATTTTACAAAGATATAATATGAAAAATAAGTATCATATTTTTATATGAAACCCAAATTAAATAATATACATTGTTACACATGCATATTGGTATAAGAAGAACATCATGGATCATCAAGCTAGAATATGGTCGTATATATTTATTTTAATTGTACCGTCACCACTAGTTAGGCATAAGTTTTGATCTCAATTTATGACTATGTAATTACCACACTATATCAACCCCTTTTAGAAATACCTTTGTTTTGGTATACATTTACTGTATTATCACTGGTTTTAGTTTCTTATAGATAATTTCACATTTCTATCTTATCAAGATATAGTTTATTATTTTTAGTAGTTTAGTAAATTTAAAAAGCCTGCTCTCCAATTATGTAGTTTATATTTAAAAGACTGTTCTTATTAATTCGTATGTAATAATTCCGTAAATTTTCAAATCCCCATTTCTCAGACCTCCATTTAGAAGTATATATTTGTTGGTAGTTCGGAAAATATCGTTTTTCTAAAAATAAAATTTCTAACAAAGTTTATTTTTTTCTAATAGATCTACAGCTTTGCAATTATAAGTTTTTAGTACTTCAAAGAGTTGTGTAGATATTATTATTATTATTATTATTATTATTATTATTAGCACCGTGTCTTACTACCCGTTCGGGTTATACGCACTTACGCTAATGTGTAATGGTAGGGTGATTGTGAGATGAAATGGAGGACCTACAGTTTAACGTGGAATCCGAACCACGGTGGAGGCCTGGCATTCCCCACATTCACAAGATGTCTTGTCAGAGGTGAAGGAAGGGTTTGGTAATCAGATAAATTTGTGCCGGGACTGAGGATTGAACCCCGGCCGCCAGCACAGAAGTCTGACACCTTACCCCTAGACCGCCAGGTCACCCTGTAGATATTATCAAAATTAGAGTTGGTACGAGCGGAAGCCATGTGCTATCTGTACTTTTTATTAACTCGTACTTACTAATATTTTAATACATTTGACATCATCAAAAGCTTTAGTTCAAGGTTATAATTTTGGTTTACACAAACTACTAATGTTTTAAAAGAAATGTTTCCAAATGTTAAATAAGTTGACACATAAAAATAACTTCAACCTATAATCCTGTAACTTTTGAAGTTTCTCGAAAAAATTCTTTTTCTATACTTTCTTAGTTCTGATTCACTCCATAACCATTGGACCTGGTGCTTAGTTTATTTTTTTGCTGCCATGGTGCTTAACAATAGCATAGCAATGTCCCGCAATAATGTAATTAGGTGTTTCGTTAACTTGAAATATTTGTGGAACACTGCTATAAGGAAATTCATGAAAAAACTATCATCTTAAATCTTAGCCTATTGTTAAAATGATTTCGGCATCGGGCCGAATCACATACATTGGCACACGAACAGAAAAACGGCAATGCGAAAACAACTTTGTTTGTTTCAGGGTATTATTAAACATTGGAAACCCTAAAAATCTCAAACTAAATATTTTGTATAGTTTAAATATTAATGGTAGATATCATGAACTTTCTGAAACCCATTATCAGATCATGATTTACAATCCTCGGTCCCGGCACAGATTTATCTGATTACCAAACCCTTCCTTCACCTCTGACAAGACGTGTATTAACCAAAACTTGGGAATGTGGGGAATACCAGGCCTCCACCGTGGTTCGGATTCCACGTTTAAGTTTAGGTCCTTCATTTCATCTCACAATCACCCTACCATTACACATTAGCGTAAAACCCGAACGGTTAGTAAGATGCGGTGCTAATAATAATAATAATAATAAACATTTACGATCTAATTTAATTGTAGAACAATTTATCCCAGTTGTGTAGTGGTCAGTCCACCTGGCTATGAATCTAGGAGTCATGGCTCCGACTCCCAGCTGGTACCGTGTATACCTTTATGTTAAGGGGAATAAATACAACGGTCACCAGGTTTTGACAAATTAGCCTTAAATTAGGTTTAAGATAGCCACTCACACCTTAATAATCACTATCATCAAATCATCTCATTGTGGATGTGACTTGTGAACAACCTCCATAGGGGTCCCCTGGGCAACGCTCTGTGTCACCAGAGTGACTAATAGTCTACCTACAGTTCAGTCTTCTGTATGTAATGTCCCTCCTGGTCAGTAATCCCATATGAAAAATAACAATGTCTCCTGAAAGTTAATTTAGCATTTGAAATAAAAATGCCCTAATTTTACCCCTGAATAATTATTTGGTTGTGCCGTGATCAGAAACGGACACTTCTTAGTTGAGTATATAAACGCGCAACCGACTCGGGCAAGGTACCTGGCGTCTGTTTGTCCCTTAGAGAGTAATTAATAGACAAGATCAAAAATTATTAGTTAAGGATTATTAGTACTGCATCTCACTACCCATTTCGGTTACATACATATGTACTAATTATGCCAATAGGTTAAGGACGAGGGAGGTTTGATATAAATAAAATGTATCGTCATGTGTGTTGAGAAAGAAAAGGTAAAATAATTTTAATGTGGGTTGAGATAAGAATTTCCATGAAGAATATGTTTATTTACTTGTAATTTGTTTATTTTATATACATTTTAGTATTATAAAAGTACTAGCTTTTACCCGTCGCAGCTTCGCCCGCAATAATTGATCAAATCTTTTAATTTTTAACTAAATTCATTCATTAAACTTTATTTTTTTCAAATATCTATGCGTTTTTTTCAGTTCTAGCTGCAAATAATGTTGCCGTGTGATGCTAACTTGACTTAAACATTTTAATTTTCCCTTTTAAATATTTTGTAGTAAAATAAATAAATAATATTAAAGTTATTAATTATTAATTAAATAGTTTTAAATTTTTACCTTCTTAATTAGTAAGATAAATAAATAAATGAAATAATGTTTTTTTGCGATATACATAGCTAAAATTACATCATATTTATTATTTATTAATATGAAACTACGTTACACTAATTACTATTTACTTTAATTACAAAAATATTAAACCACAAATTCTTAAATAACACACTAATTTTACAATACTAATGTTTAAATATTTTTCACCTTATATGTTGAGTAAGTTTTAGTTTTGAAAAGAACTTTACTAACTTTATTTTAATCTAATCACATTCATATTTACCCGTAAAATGAAATAAAAATCACAAAAAATCACTTACCTCTTATATACGAAAAGTTTATACATTAGTGTTGTAAAAGTAATGTAATGTTGTTCCAAGACATACTCTACCAACTTAAGGGAAAAAAATACTCTAGAACTTTTATCATAAAAATAGCAAATGACAGGCAGCACCATCTAACCTGCAAATTATGTATACATTTGTATTGTGAAATTAATGTAAAATCATAGGTTGGGAATAGTCCTATATGTTATTCCAGGACATACTCTACCTACCTACTAAGTTTCATTCGAAACCATTCTGCAGTTTCGGCGTGATTAAGCAACAAGTATCCAAACACACAAACTTTCGCATTTATAATATTAGTAAGATTATACATAAAAGTTTTGAATTATTATCAAAATAAATTTTTGTTGTTGTATTTAGAGTAAATGTAAAATTATTTTAGGTATTTAGTTTTTTGTTGACATAAGATATTATACTTTTCATGATTTATTTATATCAATTAGTTTGAATTTGTAAATTAATTCATATATGATATAAAATAAAACTGCAGCTGTGATTTTGTTTGATATATATTTATTAACAAGTGCTAACAATTGTTTTTCGTGGTGTTGGGCTGGGTTTGTTATCATAAAAAATTGGAAAAAAAATTAATAACTGTGTGCACGTGAAGACCTTTATATATAACTTTTTTTGTATTTACAAAATATTTCGAATGATTCTTATATTAGCAACATAATGTTCATTTTAAATAATTTCATTCTTAATATTAGTTTTCTGTTGTATTTTTTTAGCAGGGGCAAGTACGAATTTTTAGTTAAAGATATCTGGGGAGGTATATATTGCTAGTGTACTTGTTGAACCCTTTTACAATTCTGATTTATTTTAGGGAGATGAGTATTCTTTTACATGAAGGACTATGGACCACCATGTATTAAATAATCCCCCCAGGACTTCTTGCGGTGGTCTGGAACGTGGAGGAAGAAATAATTTCTGGTAGTGACATGTATGCTTGAACAAATCTCAAAAGAAAAAATGAAAGCCATTAAATATTTAAGGTCCACTAAAATTAAGCTCCCAAACACTAAAAGTGGCCTATAAAATCAAAATTAATATTTTTAATAGTAAATTATTAACCCGTACTGGTATACATGCATTTTATAGTTGCAGATAGGTTGGAGTTCTGTTCTCAACCTGATTGAATGAGACTTTTTTCCAAAATAGCTACAGACACTTTATCCTCACAAACACGTTTACATTTCTTCTCAATTCTGCATTTACCATACTTAATCTATTAGTGTATATATGCATAAAGCGTGGACGGCTAGTAAGGCATGAAGCATGAAAAATAAGTTATTAACAATACTTATTAGAATACTAAAAAATAACATTTATCGATTTGTTTATAAGAGGTGGTGTAGTTTTTTACTAAAATAATTATACAATTGTAAATTCTGTGAATATTAGACCTTGATCCCACTATTAAAAATTAATTGTACACTCCGTTTACCCTGAAAGGTAACAGTCTTAGATAGACGGACTGTACTACGACTCTATCTTATAATCCATACAAAAGTGAGCTGATAAACGGTACACTAAGTTAAGAGTTATGTCGTGTTATTATCATTACCACAGTCATAAGATGAATCTTTGTGTTTGAAATTAAAATATCGCCAATAATTTCTCCTTGTATTTGAGGTTGACATTTTCAAGTTGTATAGAAAATATTTAATACCATAGAACATTATAATCAGAGAGTATAATCATTGTTCACGTTTAAGAAGTCAATCTCGCAATACATTTAAAAAAAAATACGCTTTATGTACTCAATCAAATGCTTAGAAATGTAAATCCATATCATTTGAGATGATCGGTTAAGCAAAACAACCAATTTAGGGACCATGATATTGAAATTAATAATTTAATTATTTAAGAAACCTTGTGCTTACTTTGTTCGGCCTAGGTCAGACAAGTAAGAATCAAACTTACCTTACTTAGGCTTAGTCACAATCTTTTTGCCAGCTTGAGTCCTTTAACACTGAGCTTCGCTAGTGTCACTGCTGGGTGAGGATAGGACTAACCGCAGCGATCCTAGTGTTGAAGGACTCTAGCTTCCAGAAGGAGTGCAACCATTATAACCTGTAAGTTGAGTGTCTGGGTACAATATTTGTCTGTGGCTTAGGTTCAAAAATACTCCAGCCAAATTTCGCTAAAATTGACCGGCGGATTTAACAGTGATCAAGGAACAACCATCTAGATTCTAGACAAACAGAAAGATGTAAGAAGTGAGTGGTTAAAACAGAGTTACGTTACTCTTGATCAACAAAATAAAGGGCAGCGTAGTGATATGTTGTTTTAGTTTAGTGCCAGAGTATCAAATACGGTGAGACAAAACTCTAGTAAGTGATTTCACGCTATTAAATATTAACTGCTTCATATTTTATTTCGGTAGTTTTATGTCCTTAAAATACAGTTATCTCTTTTATTTGTCAATGTCAACAACTTTGGTGGATAGCACATATATCTCTCGATCTGCTCTATTTATTTTATATCTTTTATTTGCAAGAGTCAAGAGGATTACACTGTTAGCTCAACTTATATATATATATATATATATATATATATATATATATATATATATATATATATAT